>ONZH01023214.1:0-176405 GCA_900303285.1 Rhinella marina
CTAAAGTAATAACTGGAATGGGTGGACTACAGTACCCAGAAATATTATCAAAATTAGGGTTATTCACTTTAGAAAAAAGACGACTGAGGGGAGATCTAATAACTATGTATAAATATATCAGAGGTCAGTACAGAGATCTCTCCCATCATCTATTTATCCTGAGGACTGTGACTGTGACGAGGGGACATCCTCTGCGTCTGGAGGAAAGAAGGTTTGTACATAAACATAGAAGAGGATTCTTTACGGTAAGAGCAGTGAGACTATGGAACTCTCTGCCTGAGGAGGTGGTGATGGTAAGTTCACTAAGAGAGTTCAAGAAGGGCCTGGATGTATTTCTGGAGTGTAATAATATTACAGGTTATAGTTACTAGAGATGGGTCGTTGATCCAGGGAGTTATTCTGATTGCCTGACTGGAGTCGGGAAGGAATTTTTCCCCCTAAAGTGAGGAAAATTGGCTTCTACCTCACAGGGTTTTTTTTTGCCTTCCCCTGGATCAACTTGTAGGAAAACAGGCTGAACTGGATGGACAGATGTCTTTTTTCGGCCTTACAAACTATGTTACTATGTTACTATGTTACTATATGTATATATACACACACATATATATATATACACTCCAGGACTACCCCTAGTAATAGATATATATATATATACTTCAGTACATATCTATTACTAGGGGTAGTCCTGCAATACACTTGGTGAGGACATGGCACACAGAGGGACCATGCTGAGGAACTTACTGATGAAGTAGTGTCAGGGCACGTGTGGGCAGGAGGGGGAGGTGTCAACTTGTGGAGGCCCGAGAGGATTCTGTTCGGCTGGGTGTGATGGAGTTCTCACACATTGCAGGCCAGTGCGGTCATTACCATACACATTGTATGATAATGACAGCACACTGGGCACAGCAGGTTAGCGTCTGTAATGTGTATTACAGGCAGTAACACACAATGCTAACCGCTGCTGTCATTATCATGCACAGTGTATTATAATGACTGAGTGCAGGAGAGCTGGCTGGCCGCAATGTGTATTGGAGCGGGCTGCTGAAGAAATGGCTCTGCCGGCCCCATGCCTAGTAAAAGGCAATCGGCCCACTGGGAGTTTCCCCGGTTAGGTGCATTGCCAATCCGCCCCTGCACACAGGCCACGCACCTTCACCAGTAGCTGAGACAAATTGGGGTAGGTTTTCAGAAACCGCTGAACCACTAAGTTGAATACATGGGCCAGGCATGGTATGTGTGGGAGGTTAGCCAGCTCCAAAGCCACTACCAAGTTGCGGCCGTTATCGGATACAACCATGCCTGGCTGTAGGTTGACTGGCGAGAGCCACAGCTCAGCCTGTTCCCCTATGCCATGCCATAGCTCTGCGGTTGTGTGCTGTTTGTCACCCAGGCAAATAAGCTTCAGCACGGCCTGTTGCCTCTTACCGACTGCTGTGCTACACTGCTTCCAGCTACTGACAGAAGTCTGAGTGGTGCTGCAAGATGGCAATTCTGCATGGGAAGAAGTGGAGGAGGAGGAAGAGAAGTAGGGGTTGCAGCCGCTACTATAGGTGGCAGCGGCAATCCGGATGGAAGTAGGGCCCGCAATCCTGGGCGTGGGTAACACCTGGGCCATCCCAGGGGACGACTCGCTCCCAGCCTCCACAACGTTCACCCAGTGTGCCGTCAGGGAAATGTAGCGTCCCTGGCCACAAGCGCTTGTCCATGTGTCAGTTGTTAAGTGGACCTTGCCAGTAACTGCGTTGGTCAGGGCCCGGGTTATGTTTCTGGACACATGCTGGTGTAAGGCAGGGACGCGAAAGGCCTCGCTGTCCACCAGCCTAAACGGCAACATTTCCTGGGCCAGCAACTTGGAAAGTTGCGCGTTTAGAGCTATGGCCTGTGGGTGGGTGGCAGGGTATTTGCACTTGCGTTCAAATGCCTGCGGTAAGGACATTTGAATGCTGCGCTGGGACATTGAAGTGGACGTGCTGGCTGATGTTTCCTGCGAAGGTCCAAGTGCAGGGCGGGAGGCATCTGGGCTTGCGTCTTGGACAGCAGGTAACAGAGGGGAAGAGGAGGCAGTGGTGTAACCTGCAGACACAGATCGTGGACCCAGGCGTTCAGCCCATCTTTTAGGGTGCTTTTCTGACATGTGTCGGATCATGCTGGTGGTGGTCAGGTTGCTGTTTACGCCCCTGCTCATCTTGATACGGCACAGGTTACAAATTACAATCCGTTTATCGTCAGCACTTTCCTCAAAAAACCGCCAGACTGCCGAACACCTAACCCTTGGCAAGGGAGCTGGCCGCAAGGGGCTTCTCTGGGCATGGCCGGCCTTAGCTATGTGCGACCTGTGCGGTCGCACAGGGCGCCGGCCGCCAGACTATTGAGGGGGCGCCGTCAGGAATAGGATAAGCTGCTGCCGTGCTGCGCCCCTGCGCCATGGTGTCCAGCGCTGCTATCTGCTGTATGCGCATGGGCGCGCGCATACAGCTCTTCCTGTAGCAGCGTGACCTCCGACAATGGCGCCGATGGCGTCATTCATCGGCGACTGTGAGCGGAGATGTCGGCCCGGAGGCTCTGTACGGGAGTGTAGGTAAGCATTTGTAGTATTTGCTTTGTTTCCTTTCTTTCTTTTTTTAATTCTGGCACTAATGAGAATGAATGGAGCGCGGGGGTTGGGATAGTCTGTTACTGACACTAATAAGAATGAATGGAGGGGGGGATGTTACTGGCCTAATGGGAATGAATGGTGGGGGGGATGTAACTGGCACTAATGGGAATGAATGAAGGGGGGATGTTACTGGCCTAATGGGGATGAATGGGGGGAGGGATGTTACTGGCCTAATGGGAATGAATGGAGGGGGGGATGTTACTGGCCTAATGGGAATGAATGGTGGGGGGGATGTAACTGGCACTAATGGGAATGAATGAAGGGGGGGATGTTACTGGCCTAATGGGGATGAATGGGGGGAGGGATGTTACTGGCCTAATGGGAATGAATGGAGGGGGGGCTGTTACTGGCCTAATGGGAATGAATGGAGGGGGGGGTGTTACTGGCCTAATGGGAATGAATGGAGGGGGGGTGTTACTGGCACTAATGGGAATGACATACTTGCCTACCAGTGTGTGTGTGTGTGGCGAGGTATTATTGAAGTTTTGGGGGCTATAGCTGAGGAGATTGTGTAGAGGTGATCAGGATGCTGGAAAATGCAGATTCTAAGATGTTTGACAGATGCTGAAGAGGCGACTCATGGCCAGGAGAAGTTGACATGGAGGTCTGAACTGAATGGAAAACAAAAGGAAAGACTGAATAGAGAAGACGTCTTCTGGAGTCACTGGATGTAACGGTAATCAATTACACTGTACTGCCTGTAGAGCTGATATCTATCTCTATACAGTATGTTCACTGTATGGGGGTGATATGGGTCTGTGTTTATTGTGTTCTCTATAATGACAGTATGGCGGTATTATTCAGTCATTGTGTTAGTAATATTTACTAAGGCTGTATTATTTGTCCCTTGTATACTAATATAATTGGTAATATTGGGTAATATATACTGTTTATATTCAGTGACAGTAGTGGAGTTAGTAATGGTAGTCATGGTGTTGTTCTAATATACAGGCATTGTCCTGAAGATTTGAACTTTGCAGGGTCTCATATGTGTCTTACTTTCTTCCCCTTTAAGTAGCATTAATGGCTATCACTTGATGAGTTGGGACAACCCCTTCAAAGTTACAGTGTGTATTTTTCATATATGCATTATGCAATAGACTGTTTATGGCAGTCCTGTATATGAAAACTGTCTTCTATCATCCTAGATGACGTTGGAATAAAATGCTTATTATTATAGAAAATGAACAAGTGATAATTATTTTCCATTTTACTTCTTATGCATTTCATTCAGGTTAGGTTGTTATTACAAGGTTTCTGTTTATGGAAGTGTATATTAGAAAATCATAAAAATTACCAATATGGACAGCAGTTTCAATGTTTTACCTAGGATGGCCTGCAGAAACTGAGCTAAACATATGAACAAAAGTCACAAAAACTAACATTATAAAACTGCGAAGGGAGGGGGCGCCTAAGGGCAATTTTGAACAGGGCACCCTGCCACCTAAGGCCGGCCCTGTCTCCGGGGAACAGTTGCGGGCCTGGTTGGCGTGGCCTGCCTTCTCCCTTTTTCCACCCCACTGCCTCTTCCAGCCTGTTGCGCTGCTGCGGATCCCTCCCCCTCTGTACTGCTGTCCTCGCTCGGCTTGCCACCTTCCCAGGTTGGGTCAGCTATTTCGTCGTCCACCACCTCCTCTTCCACATCCTCACTCTGCTCCTCCTCCTGACATGGTGAACTAACAAGAACCTGACTTAACTGCGTCTCATCCTCATCCACAACCTCTTGAGACAGTAATTGCCCTTGACTTATTGGCAACTGTGTCTCATCATCATCATCCACCTTGGGAGAAAATACTTGTCGTTCCCCACCGTCAACGTCTTCAGACTGTGTTTGCTCAATAGGTTGGGAATCAGGGCACAATATCTCCTCATGTCCCACTTCAAGCGGCCTTGGCGAGAGGCCCAAGCCAAGGGACGGTGATGAAAAAAGCTCCTCGGAATATCCCAATGTGGGATCTCTTCTTTGCCCAGACTCTGCATGGTGGGAGGAAGGAGGATCAGGGTGATGATGCGGTTGCACAGACTCTTGGCTACTGAGACTGGACTTTGTGGAAGGGGTGGTGCTGAACCGACTGGAAGCATTATCAGCTGAAATCCAACCAACTACCTGCTTGCACTGCTGTGGCGACAAGAGTTGCGTCTTGCACCGCCCTGCAAACTGTGACATGAAGCTAGGAGTTTTGGATGACTTTGTTTTTTGGGCTCTGCCAGCAGGCACAGTTTCACGAAGTCCAGAGCCATGGCCTCTGCGTTCACCATCAGCAGCACGCCCACTACCCCGTCCCTTAGTGCTCGCCTTGCGCATATTGTATAGTATATATTCAACTTGGTCACAACTACAGTACTGCAGATTTTTATTAACTGTATGATCAGAAAAAATTAAACGAATGTCCAATATTCTGAATGCGGTAACGTTATAGAGCAGCAGCAAATGAGGAACTGCAGCCTAAATTACCGGTATTAAATATAGATGTCAGCTACAGAGACTTTTGAACGGTTGTAATACGCTGTGCACCTAGCGTTACTGGCAGAGCACACCTGGGTTTTTTTTGCCACCCAAAAAAATAAAAAAAAACATATTTAACAATAGACTTTGGTCTTTTTGGAATAGCGACAATCTTTCTACCTACTCAAATACTATCCCTATTGTTTAATTCCCTCCAAGGGAAAATGGAACTGCAGCAGCAAATGAGGAACTGCGGCCTAAATGAACGGTATTAAATACGGATGTCAGCTACAGAGACTTTTGAACGGTTGTAATACGCTGTGCACCTAGCGTTACTGGCAGAGCACACCTGAGTTTTTTTTGCCACCCAAAAAAATAAAAAAAGACGTATTTCACAATGGACTTTGGTCTTTTTTGAACAGCGAAATTCGTTCTACCTACCCAAATCCTATCCCTATTGTTTAATTCCCTCCTAGGGAAAATTGAACTGCAGCAGCAAATGAGGAACTGCGGCCTAAATGAACGGTATTAAATACAGATGTCAGCTACAGAGACTTTCGAACGGTTGTAATATGCTGTGCACCTAGCGTTACTGGCAGAGCACACCTGGGGTTTTTTTGCCACCCAAAAAAATAAAAAAAGACGTATTTCACAATGGACTTTGGTCTTTTTGGAACAGCGACAATCTTTCTACCTACCCAAATACTATCCCTATTGTTTAATTCCCTCCTAGGGAAAATTGAACTGCAGCAGCAAATGAGGAACTGCGGCCTAAATGAACGGTATTAAATATGGATGTCAGCTACAGAGACTTTCGAACGGTTGTAATATGCTGTGCACCTAGCGTTACTGGCAGAGCACACCTGGGTTTTTTTTGCCACCCAAAAAAATAAAAAAAGACGTATTTCACAATGGACTTTGGTCTTTTTGGAACAGCGACAATCTTTCTACCTACCCAAATACTATCCCTATTGTTTAATTCCCTCCTAGGGAAAATTGAACTGCAGCAGCAAATGAGGAACTGCGGCCTAAATGAACGGTATTAAATATGGATGTCAGCTACAGAGACTTTCGAACGGTTGTAATATGCTGTGCACCTAGCGTTACTGGCAGAGCACACCTGGGGTTTTTTGCCACCCAAAAAAATAAAAAAAGACGTATTTCACAATGGACTTTGGTCTTTTTGGAACAGCGACAATCTTTCTACCTACCCAAATACTATCCCTATTGTTTAATTCCCTCCTAGGGAAAATTGAACTGCAGCAGCAAATGAGGAACTGCGGCCTAAATGAACGGTATTAAATATGGATGTCAGCTACAGAGACTTTCGAACGGTTGTAATATGCTGTGCACCTAGCGTTACTGGCAGAGCACACCTGGGGTTTTTTTGCCACCCAAAAAAATAAAAAAAGACGTATTTCACAATGGACTTTGGTCTTTTTGGAACAGCGACAATCTTTCTACCTACCCAAATACTATCCCTATTGTTTAATTCCCTCCTAGGGAAAATTGAACTGCAGCAACAAATGAGGAACTGCGGCCTAAATGAACGGTATTAAATACAGATGTCAGCTACAGAGACTTTTGAACGGTTGTAATACGCTGTGCACCTAGCGTTACTGACAGGGCACACCTGGTTTTTTTTTGACACCCAAAAAAATTTAAAAAAACATATTTCCCAATGGACGTTTGAACAATGATAGTAACCCTGCCTATAGAAATTCTATCAATACGTAAATGTTATACAGCAAGACGCAAAAGAATTACTGCGGGCTTAACAGCAGAAAGTATAGCAAAGTATGTCAGGTATATAGTATACAAAGAGTGTCCTACAGCATGCAGCAGTACATGTGTCATTAATGGCAGGCTACCTAGTGCTATTTTCACCACCTTTAAAGTACTCAAATATCAGTAAAAAAAAAGGTTTGTGACAGATGTAATGGCCGTTACAAGGGCTTTTGGGTCTTTTTGGAGCGATTTCTATCCCTGCCTAGCGTGCTTCTCTCCCTACAGTGTATGTCCCTCCTTGCAGCACCTCTCCCTGTCTAACACTGGCCGGGTCACATGTCACCGGGTGCTTTATAGCACCCAATGATGCGTTCCCGACCAGCCAATCAGTGTAATGCCAGTAGCTAACATGGCTACTGGCATTACACTTGACCAATTAGCGTGGAGAGGACTCGAGCATGGCGCTCGAGCACACGCGGTATTCGGCCGAATACCGCTTGTGCCCGAGCACCGCCATGTTCGGCCGAATAGTGTATTAGGCCGAACATGTTCACTCAATCTTTAGAGATCGGTTACAAATTATTCCTTTGGTAAATAGTAAGGACATTAGATATAACCATTCTATTATTATGCATATGTTTATTTTTCTGCATATTCTACATATTTCTTATTCTACATACAGTATGAACGGCTTTCTGCCAAATAAAAGAAAATGTGGTTGTCAATAATGTATCCTGCATAAAGTAGGTTCTAGTATTATACTGAATAATTCCTGCAGTATGCAATAAAACAAACTTTTTAGCATTTTTATTTGAATACATTACTTTACATTGTTTAATTACAATAAGTCACATGAACATAAAGGAATACAGAAACCCCCCGAGGGCTCCTACTGCCACTGCTGTCTTGTGGCTAAGGCATACATCTGTGGGCAAACAGAAAATGTATTAGTACAATCTAGAAAAAAATGTAATAATTACCAGTAGCATAAATACCATATGTAGCATACATATGGGTTTTATAAACTATCTGCTTTTTTTTCAATAAATGGGCAAGTTTAGTCTGCAAATATGACCTGCTGTCAGCTTCTAGGATTGGACACATGGGTCCATTAAAATTACAAATCTGTTAATAGACCCAATGACTTTTATAGGTCAGTGTCCTGTCCATTTTAAAAATAAATGGTACACCGAAAAAATGGTTGTTTGAATATGAAATTCTGCTCTTGATGTCATATGTGAGTTTATCATGGCCCTGTACGGCTTGGGAGTTGAATGGAGCCATATTATATGTTTATGGGCTGGTAAAAATATGTTAAAATGTTAAAGACTACAGTAGAGGATTATGATAATAATGAATATTCATTTTACTTTAACTTACCTAAAAACATTCTCTCTCTTCTTTTTACCCTTTTTGGAAAATGGTTTTCATTGGCAGCATTCTCTGAATTTAACTCGTGTCCTAGGATGAATTTTGAATGACATTACATGGAAACCTTGTTTCATTATAGCCATTTATGCATTTACTGCTCTTTACTCTGGGTCACAAAAGCGGAATTCCAATCAGTGCAAGGATTACAGAAAACTTGCAGGCAAATGTTTGCAATAGTTTAACTGCAATCTGACCACACACAGGAAACAAATGGAGAAAACATGCATTCCAGTGGTCAAACAGCAATGATCAAGCCAAGAGCAAGGCGTGTAACAGTCTGCAAGGTCAAAAAGGAACCCAAGGAAACCTCTAAGCAACTAAAGACCTTTCTCACATTAACTAATGTTAGTCTTCATGAGTCCATCATCAGGAGGACACAAAACACAAATGGTCTGCATGGCAGGATTGAAAAGAGAAGCCACTGCTCTCCAAAAAGAACATTGCTGTCCATCTGCAGTTTGTCAACAATCACTGGAACGTGCCAGAAGGCTACTGAAACAATGTTTTGTGGATGGATGGGACCAAAATAGAACTTTTTGGTATAAGTGAGAAACACTGCTTTCCAGCATAAAAACGTTGTCATCCCATCTATGAAGTGTGGTGGTGTTAGCATCTTGGTTTGGGCCTCTTTTGCTGCATCTGGCCCAGGACAACTTGCCATAATTAATGGAACAATGAATTCTGAATTATACCAACAGATTCTGAGGGAAAATGTCAGGATATCTGTCCATGAGCCGAATCTCATAAAAATATGAGTCATGCAACAAGACAACAACCCTATGCAGACAAGAATGGTTAAAGAACAATAAAGTTAAAGTTTTGTAATGGCCAAGTCAAAGTCTTGACACTAATCCAATATAATGCCTCATTCACACGTCAGTGTTTTTGTCACCGTTTTCCAGCAGTGATTGTGAGCCAAAACCAGGTGCGGATCTAAACACAGAAGAGGTGAAGATCTTTCCCTTATACCTTATGTCTGTGGAGGCTCCTATCCTGGTTTGAATAAGGCTTAAATGTTGTGGAAGGATCTGAAGCGAGCAGTTAATGGAAGAAAACTCACCAACATAACAAAGCTGAAGATGTTTTGTACTGAAGAATGGGCTTAAATTCCTCCAAGCCGATATGCAGGACTAATCAACAATTACCAGAAATGTTTAGTTGCAGTTATTGCTGCACAAGGGGGTCACACTAGATACTGAAAGCAAAAGCTCATAAATTTCTGCCACTCTCAGACGTGATATTTGATGATTTTCTTCAATAAATAAATTACCATGTCTAATATTTTAGACTTTGGTTATCTTTATCTACTTTTAGAACATGTGTGAATCTGAGGTAGGTTAAGGTCTGCAGAAATCTAGAAAATACTGAAGGGTTCACAAACTTTTAAGCAACACTGCATAAAATATAATGAATTATGATGAGAGCTTTGTGTAATATCATGCCAGTTGTAATCCATTCTGAAATACATGAATATGGCGAGTTACTCTTGTAAAATTATTCTTTTAAATGTTCCTGGCCCTTTACAATGATGGCAGGTGCTTGATTCCATGCCAAACTATTCAAATGATGAGACTAGATCTGTTAATTGGTTTATATGTGACACTGACTTATAATCAAAAATATAATTATAGGGGATTCTGGTTAAATTGTAATAATGATCAATTCCAAATAACTCAGTGATTATACATTTGCTCTAAAAATTATCTGAAAATAATCCTGCTTCAAGAGAAATTTTCTGTAATAAAAGAGAATTGTTACTGGAACCAAACTGCTGCACTGAGTAACATAATGAAACCTATAGATGAACTATCTGTATGCAGAAAGCTGAAATGGTGACTGTAAATCTCACCTGTATCACTGAAACATCCAATGATTGGATCTTGCCAGCTGATAATTTTATTCATCCATTCCAGTTTGTAAAAATCTGAATATCCACATAAACCACATAACATTACTGCAAGAAAAACAAGAAGTCTGTCTGAAAACATAGAAAATATCTGCATGCAATTGATTCAAGTGATTTCTGAAAAAATAAAATAGACATATTAGTTCCAGTTATCCTTATAAATTTTATGCATGAAGGAAAATTGAATAAAATAAGGGCCATTGTTGTGTCTTCTGATGTCCAGTTTTTTGCAGAAAGACTTCAGCCCACATTTACTAATCTACAGGGGTCAGTACAGAGATCTCTCCCAGTACCTATTTATCCCCAGGACTGTGACTGTGATGTGGGGACATCCTCTGCGTCTGGAGGAAATAAGGTTTGTAGGAAAGGATTCTTTATGGTAAGAGCAGTGAGACTATGGAACTCTCTGCCTGAGGAGGTGGTGATGGTGAGTTCACTAAAAGAGTTCAAGAGGGGCCTAGATGTATTTCTGGAGTGAAATAAAATTACAGGTTATAGTTACTAGAGAGGGGTCATTGATCTAGGGAGTAATTCTGATTGTCTGATTGGAGTCGGGAAGGAATTTTTTTCCCTAAGTGAAGAAAATTCCCAGGGATTTTTTTTGTCTCCCTCTGGATCAACTTGTAGGATAACAGGCTGAACTGGATGGACAGGTGTTTTTTTTCAGCCTTATAAACTATGTTACTATAATTTGTCTTAAAATGTGCCAAAATATGCCTATACATACAAAGTCAGTTTTAGGTCTATATGGGATAGGAGAGAGGCAGTGAGGGCAGCAGCAATCAGCCTGGAGGGCATCCCCACAGTTCAGTAAATAGAAGACAGGGAGAGCTGCAAATGCAAAAATGCGCCACTACAGAGCTTTTTTTCCAAATAAAAATGTACAATTTCAGTAATTAAAGCATACTACAAAAATGGTCATTACCACTGCCCCTAAACATTACAAAAATAAAAAGGACAGTTACACTTTAAAGGCACTGGTCATTGCATAGGAACAGTCCATGCACTGATTGGGTGACAAGAGTAGATCTTTATCATCCTGCTACGTAGAACTGCCATTGTCACTGACATTCAAAGGTTAACTTCCTGTTGGCTGCATATGACCTTGGATGTCAAATGGTCATCTATTTCACTGTCCAGAACTGTTGCTAGACACCAAATAATTTGCTTTCTACTGTGGGAGACCAGTGTGATTTTGGAAAGAAACATAGCTGTTAAAAGCAGATGTAAAATATTTAGGTGAATAGGTTAGAACTGTCTGTAGGAAAAAAAGTACAGCAGTATTAGGGATAGTTCAGTTATGGTTAGCTCTCATCTCCGCTTTGTAACTCCAGTAGTCTGTTCCGGCAAAGAAGTTACCACATCTGGCATAACCAGACACTGCCAGGCACCACTGTTTCTTTATTCACTTTAGTGGGATCCGAGGATGATCAACAAGTTTCTGGCATAAATTCTGGCTTTCTGAAGGAGAAACACCACTGCGTGCAACAGTATTTCTCTGTCAGAAAGCTGGCAATTATGTCAGAAACCTGTCGTAACCCAGCATAGCGAATGGGGATTTGACGGAGCCTGGAGGTGTCTGGCTATGCCGGATATAGTAACTCTAGTAATGTGTTCCTCTGCCAGAGCAGACTTATGGAGTTAGAAAATGGAGATGTTATCCTAGCCTTAAAAGAGTTTTCTGAACAGGGTTCCCTGAAACCTGGGACCGGGTTCCCCTAGACACAGTAGCAGAAAACCCTAGCACTTTTATGGCAGGGATGGCAACTTGATCAAACATTCAGCAAATCTCAGCCAGAATCTAATAAGTAAGGATTATATTTTAGATTGTTTCACCAGTCTCTCCACAAAGCTTCCATAAGGTAGTAATGGGAATCAAGGTTCCCAGGGAATGTGAAGAATATTCATCATTAGAGGAATATTGTTAATAGGCAATTATCTTTATTCCACATTTTACTACTATTTTCTTGCTAGAAACATACTGTAAACTCAATAGAACTTAAACATTATGAACAGGATGTGGAATAAAATCTAAAATACATAGTATACCTCAAAAATATTTTCAGCTCCATACAGAGACTAATGTGGCCGAATGATTCTTTTATCAGATGCCAAAATGTATTTCTATACAAGAAATCAAAAGACTTTTTATTTTAAGTCTGAGCTTTTAAGGATGCATGTCATTTCAGACAATCAGTATTTCCATACAGTTCTGTTTGTACAACGCTTAGATGATACCATTTTTATTGTACTCAAAAGAAAATTTGAGATAATTGAGGCTCTCTACTGGATTGTATTCTCCCTGCAAATCATAATAAATTACGTAAAGTAGTGATAGTTTTGCTTCATACTTGTCTGTGATATCTTTTCTAAATCTTTGTAAACTGGAACCCTGGAATTTTACTCGATGTCCTTGTCAAGGAGACCTTGAAAAACTTGTCACATTTACAGTAAAAAGTTACAATATCTTTCTAATGGAATTTTTTTAGGATTTCATCTAATTTAAAGAGACCATTCAAGCATATCTTCCTCCCAATAAAACAGTAGTCACATGCATCGCATATTGTAAACCTTTTGTCCAAGTGACATTCTAAAGATAAAAGAGAACTGCAAAAGGATACCGTAGATAAAAAATACATAACCGTAAATTGGAATAATAGAGAAAAAAAGCATACAAAAAGCTCAAGTTTTTTCTCTTTAATAGAAATGGCTACATGTCTTATAATATAACAGCAGAATATAATTTTCTAGGCCAAATAATATTAATTAAAACATTGCTGAACAAAAAAAATACATAAATGCTTTCAAAAATAAAAATACCTAATGCGTTCAGTGTAAAAGAATAATAATAATAATAATAAAAAAAAAGCTCATAAAACTTGCAGACCTATAAAGGTCCAGAACAGATGCATCATATCAGTCCTGTAAAAACAGAATCCACAAGTGTAAACAGAGCCTAAATATCTTTTTATTTCTAACAGAGGTTGTCCTAGAGCAGGGGTGGCCAACCTTACAGACACAAAGAGCCAGGGAAAAAAACGTATGACTACCATGAGCCACAAGCTATACTTTTGCACACGAGTCACCATATTTTTTACCCTATAAGATGCACCTAGGTTTTAATGGAGAAAAAAAATAAGAAAGAAACTTTTTTTTCATCTGATCAGACTCCCAGTGTCGGACCTCAGTGCTCAGATCTCCTCCCATACTGAGATCAGACCCCCCATGCTCAGACCAGACTACCTTGCTCAGATCAGACCCCTATGTGCAGATCAGGACCCCTCATACTCAGATTAGAACCCCCATGCTCAGATCAGACCCCCATGCTAAGATTAGTCCCCCACCCCATGCTCAGATCAGATCCCCCATGTTCAGATCAGAAGCTCCCATGCCTAGATCAGACCCTAATTTTCTGTTCTATAATTTAGAAAAATCTTCTACCTCCCCTGATTGGGCACCTGCTACACGCTTTCCAATGTGACCTGAGGCGCACAATGCCAGGTGATAGCGTGTGTCTCCACATACTAAGTTCTGACACTGTGCGCATCAGAATGTAGTGGAGAGTGAGCTGGAGCTGCAGAGTAGCAACATGCCCAATCAGGAAAAGAGGTCTGAGCATGGGGTGGAGAGTGAGCCGGCCTAACTGCTTCCCGGCTCAACCAAAAGAGCCACACTTGAAGAGGCCAAGAGCCACAGGTTGGCCACCTATGTTCTAGAGGTTAACTGTCTGATTAGCGGGGGTCCATCTGCTAGGAAACCTGCAGAACAAGGGCCCCCTCTAACTCAGCTCCAGCAGACCCATAGAGCTGAGTAAAGTGATGGTGTGTATGTGCGCTCCCTTCAAGGTGATCGCCCCCCCCCCCCGCCGATAAGACGCTTATCCTCTATCCTATTATCCTGTCGATAGGGAATAAGTTGTAATACATAAGACTACTCCACAGGGACCATGGGTCCCTTAGCAATACCTCTCCTTAAGCTTGATACAAGGCAGGACTTGCCAAAATGTTGATTTACTGCCTTTTTACTGGTGATGCTGGGATACCTTAGTAAATTATTCTAATTGCTTCTGAACCTAGATGTGATGTCCCTGTTTCTAAGAGAATGTACTTCTCTGGGGTGTATGCTTGGGCAAACTTATCAGGGACTGTCCTAATTTTAAAGAGGTAGTTACATCTGTGGTCTTCTCAGAATAAATACCGAGCAATTTTATTATATATGACGTTTTGTAGGGTCTCAAAACATCATCAACTATGCTGTATCTAAAGGGATCCATCTGCAGAGGCCTGCATGTGAGAAGTTTTAGTGAACAACTGCTGGGCATATAAATTATTCTGGACCACCATTTTGCATTACTTTTTTCAGGAGCCATTGCATTGTTAAGTTTTTAATTTTTGTTAGCAGGATGACTTATTAACATTATCACCAGGCTCACTGCTAGGTGGAAGTCCACATATACAGAATAAGAGCTGATACTGAGAATTACACCCAGTATACAGGACAGGAGAAGTGGTACTGTGCAGTGTCCATATATACAGAAAAGGAGCAGATACTGAGGATTACACCCAGTATACAGGACAAGAGAAGTGGTACTGTGCAGTGTCCACATATGCAGAATAAGAGCAGATACTGAGAATTACACCCAGTATACAGGACAGGAGAAGTAGTACTGTGCAGTGTCCATATATACAGAATAAGAGCAGATACTGAGGATTACACCCAATATACAGGACAGGAGAAGTGGTACTATGCAGTGTCCTTATGTACAGAATAAGAGCAGATACTGAGGATTACACCCAATATACAGGACAAGAGAAGTGGTACTATGCAGTGTCCTTATGTACAGAATAAGAGCAGATACTGAGAATAACACCCAGTATATAGGACAAGAGAAGTGGTACTGTGCAGTGTCCATATATACAGAATAAGAGCAGATACTGAGAATAAGGCTCCATTCACACGTCCGTATTTTTCGTTTCCAGATTTTCAGTCCGTTTTTTGCAGATCTGTGTTTCCGCAAAAACCTTCTGTTTTTACCAATTGTACATCCGCATCCGTTCCATTTTTCCGCAAAAAAAGGAAGGAGGAATATATGTTGGTAGGGTATTTCTTTCTATTTCCTGGAAACAGATCCGCAATTGCGGATCACATGCGGATGACATATTGATGCATTCCGCATATCATCCGCATGTTTTGTGGACCCATTGACTATAATGGGACCAGGGACCGCATATGTGGACAAAAGTAGGACAAGCTCTATCTTATTTGCGGATCTGCATAACGGAACGGCACAACGGATGCGGACAGTATACGGAGTGCTCTCCGCATTTTTTCAGGACCCATTGAAATGAATGGATCCGCATTCTATCCGCATGATATGCGGATCGGATCAGGAAAGAAAAACAGGACGTGTGAATGGAGCCTAACACCCACTATAGAGGACAAGAAAAGTAGTACTGTGACAGGAGAAGTAGTACTGTGAAGTGTCCATATATACAGAATAAGAGCAGATACTGAGAATTACACCCAGTATACAGGACAAGAGAAGTGGTACTGTGCAGTGTCCACATATACAGAATAAGAGCAGATACTGAGAATTACACCCAGTATACAGGACAGGAGAAGTAGTACTGTGCAGTGCTTAAATATACAGAATAAGAGCAGATACTGAAAATTACACCCAGTATAGAGGACAAGAGAAGTGGTACTGTGCAGTGTCCTCATATACACAGAATAAGAGCAGATACTGAAAATTACACCCAGTATATAGGACAAGAGAAGTGGTACTGTGCAATGTCCTTGCATACAGAATAAAAGCAGATGCTGAGATTTACAACCTGTATACAGGACAAAAGAAGTGGTACTGTGCAGTGTCAGGTCACAGGCTGAGGTCAGGGCAGGCTGCAGCAAATCAATATGGAAGTCAGGCTAAGGTGAAGACAGGCAGTGGAGGGTAAGAGTTGGTAGTACAGGCAGAGTTTTGGTACACTGGCAGAATAGCACACCTCCACTGGTAACTGACAAACGGAAACCTATTGCTCAGGCACTTCGCCCTGGGAAAAGGTGCTTTAAGTACTGACAGATGTCCAGCTATTTGCTGTGAAATTGAAGAAAAGGCACACAAGCCCTTCAGGAGCTGGGAGACTCAGGCGCAGGTGAGTGCAGGCTGCAGCCTCCAGTAGGGGAACCAATGACTTTAGCTATTGACCCTGCCAGAGGAGGGGAGAGGAGGGCTGGCAGGGGCTTGCTGCTAGACAGCATAAGATAGTGGGACAGCGGTGGGCGCAGAGTGGCGTTTTTTTGTCACATCCTATAAACAGTATTTTGGGAAATAGCTGGAAATATGCTTAACTATTTACTGGGCATGAATGAAGTAAAGGAATTGAGATAAATGGCTCATAACTTTATCCAGACATCATTTAGTGTTAATTATAAAGCAATTTTCCAGTCGCCACTATTTTCTTTTTAAAAACCAAGCAACTTTTTAATAATTATCTGGTAATTTATTGACGACAACCAACAGAGAAGCTGGGAAACGTTTATCATACAATCTGGTATCACACTATATTTTAAGTTACCCAGCAGGCTGCACAATTATGTCTGTAAATCAAACATTATTCTTTCTCAGCCGAGCATCAATCCAAAAGATCAAATTTACATGTCAAATATGCAAAGACAAAAAGCAATTGATGACAATTTAAATCACTGTTACATTTCTGTCTAATTTATATAAATAAATATAGTAAGTGCATAAATGGCTAAGAAAAAAAATTACATTTTTGGGAGAAATCAATTCTGTTCATTTCACTACATTCCAAAATCATATATAAAAAGAAATGCTCCATAACATGGCTTCTTCCATACATTTGAAGGAAAAAACAAACATATTTAGTGGATTTTAAATTGTAATGGATGGAAAAATAATTGATTCTAAGTTTTGATATTTGAAACGCTCTTACTGTTTTCCATGAAAAGGTCTTGTTGATGCAAGGGGTAACCACTGTGCTCAATATCTTGGTTTATTTTCATCATATTGGAGCAAAACACATTTGTGTAATAGCCAAAATCCTTCACAAACGGATCACTCCTGCAGCGTTTCTGTGGAAAACAAATACAAACAGTGATTTCTCTATGTGAATCTGTATATAGTGTATCCAAAAAGGGCTGAAAAGAACTGTGACACTGAATGACTCTAGCCTGGGTTGCATTGGTGCATGTGGAGTCGATGTATGTAAACTCAATATTATATCATACAAATAAAATAAATTTGATTGGAAAATCAAGAAAATATATTACAGGGTGAGCTGTTGGGAAGTAAAGCTACTGTGTCAGCAATCAAACAGATTTAAAGAGTTTATTATGCAATTAAATATTAATTTACTCTGTTAGATCAGGCAAAACATAACAACTTTCCAATTTTAATAATTTAAAAGAACTGCTAAATATTACAGTCACATACCAGTTAAGGCGCCCCCTGCTGTTCTTTTTATTCCCTCTCCCAATATCTTCCTCATGTTCAGCACTGCTGAGAAGCTGCTTCTAATGCACCAATTCTTATTGGTTCCCTGCAGAAGAGCAGGAACTGCTGCCCAGGTGTCCGGCACCCCCACCGCTCAGCTGTTTGAAGAGGAGAGAATGCTCCATGCAAGTGCTGCACCCTTTTCATTACAGGGGTATTCTGGTAAAATAACTTTTAAAAAAAAAAACTGCATTATGGCTGCAAGCTGTGACCCAACCAGAACCCATATCTATACATATAAGCAGTGCTTCAATTTACCTTGCAATCCATTTGTCTATCTCCCGTTTGAGACTGCAACACACTGAGAGTGTCATGGCTCCTGATTTTCCCTCATAAAAGTACAATCCCCATAATGTCAAGCTTTCCTGCTATGAGTTTGTGCTCGTTCATGAGTGTTGATGTTTCCTGATTGGCTGACTGATATTCCAGTCAGGTCACACCCCCTCTTCTCAGTAATCAGCAGCACACTGACATTTAGCTAGAGAACTGATAGCAACACACTGAGCATGCTCGACCTAACAAAGGCTCAGAACTACAGGTCGATGCCATGGTAATTTATGAGGAAACACAGTGGGTAGCAGAGGAAGAAAACTACTTTTATAACTACTGAACAGTAAATATGTGAAATTGGCATTATGTTAGGTAATTATTGACGATGAATTAGTCTAAAACATAAGTTACAGTTACTGTAACCGGAATACCCCTTTAAACTGCTCATTGTCTCCCTTGTGGCGGCGGTGTAGTGTAATTATAAGTATGCACAACATTCAAATGAATAGAGCGAATAATTGTAATTACATTGCTCCGCCGAGAGTTCCGAGATGACAAGCAGTGTAATGAAGAAGAAATAGCACTAGCATGGAGCATTCCTTCTTCTTCAAACAGCTGAGTGGCGGGGTGCTGGTGTTGGACTCCTGCAGATCAGATGATCTATCCTGAGGACAGGTCATCATATATACTGCCTGCACAACCCCTTTAGTCTATATTCAGGGTGTTAAACTAAATACACTAGTAAGATGTGTATATATATATATATATATATATATATACAGTACAGACCAAATGTTTGGACACACCTTCTCATTCAAAGAGTTTTCTGTATTTTCATGACTATGAAAATTGTAGATTCACACTGAAGGCATCAAAACTATGAATTAACACATGTGGAATTATATACTTAACAAAAAAGTGTGAAACAACTGAAAATATGTCTTATATTCTAGGTTCTTCAAAGTAGCCACCTTTTGCTTTGATTACTGCTTTGCACACTCTTGGCATTCTCTTGATGAGCTTCAAGAGATAGTCACCTGAAATGGTATTACAATAGTCTTGAAGGATTTCCCAGAGATGCTTAGCACTTGTTGGCCCTTTTGCCTTCACTCTGCGGTTCAGCTCACCCCAAACCATCTTGATTGGGTTCAGGTCTGGTGACTATGGAGGCCAGGTCATCTGGCATAGCACCTCATCACTCTCCTCAGACCAAAGCACAGATTTCCAGTGGTCTAATGTCCATTCCTTGTGTTCTTTAGCCCAAACAAGTCTCTTCTGCTTGTTGCCTGTCCTTAGCAGTGGTTTCCTAGCAGCTATTTTACCATGAAGGCCTGCTGCACACAGTCTCCTCTTAACAGTTGTTGTAGAGATGTGTCTGCTGCTAGAACTCTGTGTGGCATTGATCTGGTCTCTAATCTGAGCTGCTGTTAACCTGCGATTTCTGAGACTGGTAAATCGGATGAACTTATCCTCTGCAGCAGAGGTGACTCTTGGTCTTCCTTTCCTGGGGCGGTCCTCATGTGAGCCAGTTTCTTTGTAGCGCTTGATGGTTTTTGCAACTGCATTTGGGGACACTTTCAAAGTTTTCCCAATTTTTAGGACTGACTGACCTTCATTTCTTAAAGTAATGATGGCCACTCATTTTTCTTTACTTAGCTGCTTTTTTCTTGCCATAATACAAATTCTAACAGTCTATTCAGTAGGACTATCAACTGTGTATCCACCTGACTTCTGCCCAACACAACTCATGGTCCCAACCCCATTTATAAGGCAAGAAATCATACTTATTAAACCTGTGAAGGGCAGGGCACACCTGTGAAGTGAAAACCATTTCAGGTGACTACCTCTTGAAGCTCATCAAGAGAATGCCAAGAGTGTGCAAAGCAGTAATCAAAGCAAACGGTGGCTACTTTGAAGAACCTAGAATATAAGACATATTTTCAGTTGTTTCACACTTTTTTTAAGTATATAATTCCACATATGTTAATTCATAGTTTTGATGTCTTCAGTGTGAATCTACAATTTTCATAGTCATGAAAATACAGAAAACTCTTTGAATCAGAAGGTGTGTCCAAACTTTTGGTCTGTACTGTATATATATATATATATATATATATATATATATATATATATAAATCAGGTAGCACTCTCAAAAAAGTAAAAGGCAAAACAAAATTTATTTACCCATGTGGGACGTGCGACGCTTGAGAAAGGCTCAGTCGAGCCAAAATGTCGCACGTCCCACATGGGTAAATATTGTTTTGCCTTTTACTTTTTTGAGAGTGCTGCCTGATTTTTGTTATTGGATCGTTGTCAGGTCACTGGGCTGGCACCTCAGTTGTACTGTGCGGTGCTGCCGATATCTTTTTCCTTTGTATATATATATATATATATATATATATATATATATATATATATATACACTCACCGGCCACTTTATTAGGTACACCATGCTAGTAACGGGTTGGACCCCCTTTTGCCTTCAGAACTGCCTCAATTCTTCGTGGCATAGATTCAACAAGGTGCTGGAAGCATTCCTCAGAGATTTTGGTCCATATTGACATGATGGCATCACACAGTTGCCGCAGATTTGTCGGCTGCACATCCATGATGCGAATCTCCCGTTCCACCACATCCCAAAGATGCTCTATTAGATTGAGATCTGGTGACTGTGGAGGCCATTTGAGTACAGTGAACTCATTGTCATGTTCAAGAAACCAGTCTGAGATGATTCCAGCTTTATGACATGGCGCATTATCCTGCTGAAAGTAGCCATCAGATGTTGGGTACATTGTGGTCATAAAGGGATGGACATGGTCAGCAACAATACTCAGGTAGGCTGTGGCGTTGCAACGATGCTCAATTGGTACCAAGGGGCCCAAAGAGTGCCAAGAAAATATTCCCCACACCATGACACCACCACCACCAGCTTGAACCGTTGATACAAGGCAGGATGGATCCATGCTTTCATGTTGTTGACGCCAAATTCTGACCCTACCATCCGAATGTCGCAGCAGAAATCGAGACTCATCAGACCAGGCAACGTTTTTCCAATCTTCTACTGTCCAATTTCGATGAGCTTGTGCAAATTGTAGCCTCAGTTTCCTGTTCTTAGCTGAAAGGAGTGGCACCCGGTGTGGTCTTCTGCTGCTGTAGCCCATCTGCCTCAAAGTTCGACGTACTGTGCGTTCAGAGATGCTCTTCTGCCTACCTTGGTTGTAACGGGTGGCAATTTGAGTCACTGTTGCCTTTCTATCAGCTCGAACCAGTCTGCCCATTCTCCTCTGACCTCTGGCATCAACAAGGCATTTCCGCCCACAGAACTGCCGCTCACTGGATGTTTTTTCTTTTTCGGACCATTCTCTGTAAACCCTAGAGATGGTTGTGCGTGAAAATCCCAGTAGATCAGCAGTTTCTGAAATACTCAGACCAGCCCTTCTGGCACCAACAACCATGCCACGTTCAAAGGCACTCAAATCACCTTTCTTCCCCATACTGATGCTCGGTTTGAACTGCAGGAGATTGTCTTGACCATGTCTACATGCCTAAATGCACTGAGTTGCCGCCATGTGATTGGCTGATTAGAAATTAAGTGTTAACGAGCAGTTGGACAGGTGTACCTAATAAAGTGGCCGGTGAGTGTATATAACATATATATTTCAGATTTTGGCTTCTTATTCAGTGTAAAAACTGCACAATATCATGATTTTTTTCTTCTCTACACCTAGTTTCGCTTTGTAACACATGCAGCCACCATTTAAGGAACAAATGATTTGTTACCACAACGTGTGAGGAAATTTAGATTTGTTGCGAATCACAGTTTTCCAAAACTTTGGACTGAATTCCACTTTGAATGATTCACTTCGCTTAACACAAGCAGGAAGTGTTGCTGGACTGACTGAGCCAGTGTTACTACTGTTACAGCGTGTTTCTGCCTATGCAGAAGTAAGTGGGTGAATTAAGGCCCCGCACAGATTTGAGAACCATATTGAACCCAGTTTATTGTGGCTCTCTATAGGTTCATCATGTTCTTGATGCTGCTCCTGGACCAGGTTGTAGAAGGTGAGTGTTCACACAGGTAGCGGGAGCTCTGGTATCTGAGGTAGACCTGACTGGGGCCATACAATCTTAAATGAGCTATTAATAGAGGAGAGGTTTGTACATGAGCTGTGTATAGAGGAGTCTTTTATACCTGAGCAGGGTACAGAGGTTCACGCATGAGCTGTGTACAAAAAAAGGTTAAAGTGGTTGTCCAAGCACAGTCTCCTGCCAGATCTGTCAATGAGCGTGAAGTAGTGCAAACTGCTGAGACAAACATCTGACACCCAGTGAGCAGGGTAGATGGTGCATGTGCCCTGGGCGCAGAGGCTGGTGGAAGGCAGTTCATTTGCATAGTGAAGCGGGAGCTGTCCACTGTCTAGGGAACCTGAATTTCATATCTCATCTTGGCTTACTGAGGGCCGATCATGTCAGACTAATCTCATTGATTTCTTTGACTATGTAACTAAAGTGCTGGATGAAGGTGGTGCTGTGGATATCGCCTACCTGGATTTCAGTAAAGCTTTTGATACGGTTCCCCATAAAGAGCTGATAGAGAAGTTATCAAGAATTGGACTTAACCCCTGGATAATTCAGTGGATCTGCAGTTGGCTGAAGGACAGATACCAGAGGGTTGTTGTTAATGGAGTGTATTCTGAGGAGAGGCTGGTTACAAGTGGGGTGCCACAAGGATCTGTTCTGGGTCCTGCTCTGTTTAACATGTTTGTAAGTGACATAAGGGACGGCTTGGTAGGGAAGGTTTGCTTGTTTGCTGATGACACAAAAGTGTGTAATAGGGTTGATGTTCCAGGAGGTGTCGATAATATGGAGAATGATTTATCTTTATTAGATAAGTGGTCAAAACAATGGAAACTTCAGTTCAATGTTTCCAAATGTAAAATAATGCACTTGGGGAGAAGAAATCCTCTATCTGAGTATTGTATTGGCAGTTCTGTGCTAACAAAGACCTCAGAAGAGAAGGATTTGGGGGTAGTCATCTCTGACAGCCTCAAAATGAGTAACCAATGCAGCCAGGCGGTGGGGAAAGCAAATCGTATGCTTGGCTGCATAGCTAGAGGTATAACGAGCAGAAAGAGGGAGATTATGATCCATCTGTATAGAGCTCTAGTGAGACCACATCTGGAATACTGTGTTCAATTCTGGAGACCTCACCTATAAAAGGATATTGCTAAAATAGAACGGGTCCAAAGAAGAGCTACAAAAATGGTGGAAGGTCTAAAGCATAGAACTTATCAAGAAAGACTCTGAGTTCTTAATATGTATAGTCTGGAGGAAAGAAGAGAAAGGGGGGACATGATTGAAACCTTTAAATATGTTAAAGGACTGAATAAAGTTCAGGAGGGAAGGGTTATTAATAAGAAACTGAACACAAGAACAAGGGGGCACAATCTGAAGTTAGTTGGGGGAAAAATCAAGAACAACATTAGAAAATATTACTTCACTGAAAGAGTAGTAGAAGCTTGGAACAAACTTCCAGCAGAGGTGGTTGATACATCCACAGTAACTGAATTTAAACATGCCTGGGATAAACATGTATCTATCCTAAGATAACAATAAAGGAATAATAAAAGGGCAGACTAGATGGACCAGGTGGTCTTTTTCTGCCGTCAATCTTCTATGTTTCTATGTAACCAGGCTAGAGGTGGCCCAACATGGTACTAGAGTCTCCTTTCTAGTTTTCCCCAATAAACTTTTCCTTAATCTCTATTAATATAATCGTATACACGGGGCCGGATTAACGGGAGGGCACCCAGGGCGCAACTATAGAGGATGCAGTGGAAGCACGGGAAGCAACTGCTTTGGGGCCCGAACTCAGAAGGGGCCCACCCAGGAGGAGAACTAAAACATTTTATTGTCAGGTCCTCCTTAGCAGTATTATACAATGACATTATGTACAGTGACACTGTAGGAAAGGGACGGAGCAGCTGCAAGAACATGATCTTGACTAGCCACAGGATTGGGGGTTTCAAAGAAGTTGCTGGGGTGAGGACTTGTTCAAAAATTTGCTGTGGGGCCCAGTCATTTCTAGTTATGCCAATGGTGCACACGCAAGGGCCTCCACCACCAAACCACTTTTTTTAAAAACGTTCCATGTCACAATCTAGTAACATAGTAACATAGTAACATAGTTTATAAGGCCGAAAAAAGACATCTGTCCATCCAGTTCGGCCTGTTTTCCTACAAGTTGATCCAGAGGAAGGCAAAAAAACCCTGTGAGGTAGAAGCCAGTTTTCCCCACTAGGGAAAAAAAATCCTTCCCGACTCCAATCAGGCAATCAGAATAACTCCCTGGATCAACGACCCCTCTCTAGTAACTATAACCTGTAAGATTATTACCCTCCAAAAATACATCCAGGCCCCTCTTGAACTCTTTTAGTGAACTTACCATCACCACCTCCTCAGGCAGAGAGTTCCATAGTCTCACTGCTCTTACCGTAAAGAATCCTCTTCTATGTTTGTGTACAAACCTTCTTTCCTCCAGACGCAGAGGATGGCCCCTCGTCACAGTCACAGTCCTGGGGATAAATAGATCGTGGGAGAGATCTCTGTACTGACCTCTGATATATTTATACATAGTTATTAGATCTCCCCTCAGTCGTCTTTTTTCTAAAGTGAATAACCCTAATTTTGATAATCTTTCTGGGTACTGTAGTCCACCCATTCCAGTTATTACTTTAGTTGCCCTCCTCTGAACCCTCTCCAGCTCTGCTATGTCTGCCTTGTTCACAGGAGCCCAGAACTGTACACAGTACTCCATGTGTGGTCTGACTAGTGATTTGTAAAGTGGCAGGACTATGTTCTCATCACGGGCATCTATGCCTCTTTTGATGCAGCCCATTATCTTATTGGCCTTGGCAGCAGCTGTCTGACATTGGTTTCTGCAGCTTAGATTTCTGTTCACTAAAATTCCTAGGTCCTTTTCTATGTCAGAGTTACCCAATATTTTACCATTTAGTATGTACTGGTGACTTGCATTATTCCTTCCCATATGCATAACTTTACATTTGTCAGTGTTAAACCTCATCTGCCACTTCTCTGCCCAAGCCTCCAGTCTATCCAGATCCATCTGTAGCAGTGTACTGTCCTCTTCTGTGTTAATTACTTTACACAGTTTAGTGTCATCTGCAAAAATTGATATTTTACTGTGCAAGCCTTCTACAAGATCATTAATAAATATATTGAAGAGAATAGGGCCCAATACTGACCCCTGTGGTACCCCACTAGTTACAGTGACCCAATCTGAGTATGTGCCATTAATAACCACCCTCTGTTTTCTATCACTGAGCCAGTTACTTACCCAGATACAGACATTTTCTCCAAGGCCAAGCATTCTCATCTTATATACTAACCTTTTATGTGGTACAGTGTCAAATGCTTTGGAGAAGTCCAGATATACGACATCCATTCGCTGCGGTCCAGTCTAGAACTTACCTCCTCATAGAAACTGATTAAATTGGTTTGACATGACCGATCCCTCATGAAGCCATGCTGATATGGAGTAATTTGCTTATTTTCATTGAGGTACTCCAAGATAGCATCTCTTAGAAAACCCTCAAACAGTTTACCCACGACAGATGTTAAACTTACCGGCCTATAGTTCCCAGGCTCTGTTTTTGGACCCTTTTTGAATATTGGCACCTACATTTAAAAAACTAAAATCCTGCAATTTGCACATTGGCGATTAGTCCTAAAATATCTTAAAGGGGTTATCCAAAGTGTAAAACATGCCCCCCAATGCCCGGGCCCCTCATATAGATTATAATTACCCTGCTTGCCAGCACCCATGTCTCTGCTGATGCCTGCACGTCCGCCGCTGCATCGGGAAGTTGGGGCCTCCACCAGATCTGCAGGTTCGGACTGATGCCCCTGGCAAATCTGCAGATGTAATTGCCATGCAGTAGCAGCAAGGCACTACAAGCTACATTAAGCATCAAATAGGAGTGAGTGGCTGTTGAACCTGTAGTCTGCTCACCCCTAGCACCTTATGGGGGCCTCAATAAATGAAATATACAGAGACTGCCAGAGAGAGCATTTCTCTCTCTCCTGTTTTACAGAAGAGAGATTTTTTTGGCCAGTAGGTGGTAGCATTACAAAGTAATGCTGCCCCCTACTGTTACTGAAATAGCAGAGAAGATTGGGACAACATGGCAGGTCCTGGCAGCTGGCAAATGAAGGACAGGGAGAGAGAACAGGATCCCTACAACAAGAAGTGGCTGAATGAACAACTCCTATATATGGTGAGTGATTGTGCCTATCTGTATTTAGTACAGGTAGCAGATTCAGAATAATGACCTTTATATGTATTCCTGTAACACCTCAAGAGCCCTGACACCGATTGTTTCCCTCTTACCGCCAGAAGTGACTTTCCTTTCCACTGTGTCTCCCCTCACCCTCTCACTGAGTCCCTGGCAAATTGGGTCTTCCTCCAATGTCAGTTGCTCATGTCCCTTCCCTCAGTAATTGGACCTTTTGTTTCCCCACTACCAATGTTCCCTCTAAGCCTTTGCAGTTGCTGAGCAACTGGGCGATACATCGTGAAACGTGGGCAATCTCTTACTAAGGTGTATTCCCATGTAGAAACTACAAAGTAAACCTGCAATACCACGTGACCATCATTTAAAGGGGTATTTCCATCTCTGACTTTTCTGTGGCTATACAAAGGAAAAATACAATGCAACAGCACTCTGCAAACCAAATAAAGTACAAAAATGTCATATGCCATTCTATTACTATGGCATTTTTGTACTTTATTTGGTTTGCAGAGTGCTGTTGCATTGTGTTTTTTCTTTATGTATTTAGCCATGGCAGCGTGCACCTGCACACTGGGATGTGCTGACTGACCCCCTTTTTCTTTTCTGTGGCTATACCATAAAAGTCCTACAAATGCGGGCTCAATATCATGAACAGGACTCTCTTGTCTACTGCCATGTATGGAGAGGTGGCTCTACATTCGTGGCTCTCTCCATTTACTCCTATGGGAGAATGGGACCCGTGGTGGGACCTGCATTCTGGTTAAGCCCAAAAACTTTGTCTAAACTAAATGTGCAAACAGCGCCACTTTTTTGGAGCAATTTACTCCAAAATTTAGGATAGGAGGTGTTAGGAGAAGGGGCACAGAAAGTGGTAAGGGTTATTTGGGGGGAAGGGGAGTCTCTGGAGACTCTGGGATACACAGAAGATCATGCTGGCTCTTTGGGGCCACAGATGGTTGACGGCAACCTGTGGTGAGAGTAGTGGAGGGGCATAGAAGAAAGTGGGGGCCAGGAGGGAGACAATAGGTGACTATGGACTGACTTACCACTACATTGACACTACACTTTGCGTTGACTGACTGCAGCATTTACACTGGACTGTGGACTGATCACAGCAGTTACACTAGACTATCGACTGACTGATGTAGCTTTTACTTCAGACTATGGACGGACTGCAGCATTTACATTAGACTATGGACTGACTGCAGCATTTACATTAGACTATGGACTGACTGCAGCATTTACATTAGACTATGGACTGACTGCAGCATTTACATTAGACTATGGACTGACTGTAGCATTTACATTAGACTATGGACTGACTGTAGCATTTACATTAGACTATAGACTGACTGCAGCATTTAGATTAGACTATGGACTGACTGCAGCATTTACATTAGACTATGGACTGACTGTAGCATTTACACTAGACTACAGACTGACTGACGTAGCTTTTACTTCAGACTATGGACTGACTGCATCATTTACATTAGACTGTGGACTGACTGACTGGCAGCAGAGTTTACACTGGACTGTGAACTGACCACAGCATTTACACTAGACTACGGACTGACTAACGTAGCTTTTGCTTCAGACTATGGACTGACTGCAGTATTTACATTAGACGAAGGACTGACTGACTGGCTGCAGCGTTTACATCAGACTATGGACTGACCGCAGCATTTACAATAGACTATCGACTGACTGGCATAGCTTTTACATTAGACTATGGACTGACTAAATGCATCATTTACACCAGACTGTGGACTGACAGACTGCAGTGTTTACATTGACTGTGGACTGACCAGTGGCAGCCTTTATACCAGACCTTAGTGTGGCAGCAGCAGGCAGGTATGTAGCTCAGGGACACCACCTTTCCCCCCATCTAAGTTAAAAAGTTATGTTATGTCGCCTTCTCCAGATTTTTTGCCCAGGGGCCTCCCCCAAGCTTAATTCGGCCCTGCACTTACACACATCATTACATTCACACAATTCCATTCCTACAACTCCTGGTGTGTTATTTTTTTCTATGAATGTATATTTATTTACCACACTTACCATTCTTCCAACAATGAAGAACAGTAATTGATGGGACAAGGAGTAGGCAGTACACCCCTTCTTCTTCATCTTCTTCCAGCAAGGTACAGTCACAACACACGGCTCCTTGTTTTCATTGCTTTATAACAAAATTAAGCAAATATAGTTAAACCATCTTATGTATTACACAGGACTTCAGGCCGGTGGTTTAATACATGCAAAAAATATTAAAAAAACACAAATTCTGAAAAGAACAACATCTTACCTACGTGCTGTTTATGTGACAGCCCTAAAAACATTGGACGCAGTGCTCCCTGCTGGTACAGTTAATGAGCTCACTTTGAAATAAATCCGTTTGAAATTAGGGATTTCATTCTATTAATTTTTATGCTCTTTTCCATTTTCAGTGGCCACTTGATTTAGTTTATTGTGCTGTCACCTTTTCGCCTCTATTACATTTTTATGCATGCAAAAATATTTAATGCTTTAAAATTTTATAGACAATTTAACCCATAAAGTTATTATCAGAGACAGTCGTTTCTATACAAATCAAATTTGTTATGAATTTCCCAAAATATTGGGAAATCTCGCACAAATCTCTAAAAATGGTGACCACCAGATGTCAGAGAGGAAGACATTTGCCACTTAAACAGGATAATTTTTGTATTGTTTTTTTTAATAAAAAAAAAATAATAAAAAAAATCAGTCACTGCAGTGTGTTATTAACCAGGCTGTTACCACAGGTTACCATTTGCTAACCCATAGTCATATATGTCACAGTCACTTTGACATTACTAATGCCATCTTGGCAAAAAAAAGCTTGAAAGTGGTTGGATACAGTCCTAGGAGACCTCAGAGTCTCATACATATATACATATTTCATGGCAACTGGGGCACAAATTTATTTGGCATTGAAACTGACATCCAAATTGTTAGAATTATAACTGAAATGAATTTTGGGAAATTTCTCAATTTAAAATTTATCACACTAGTTAACCCTTTAAACCATTGAAGCCACAGTTGTCCATCAGGTCACAAATGTCTCAGGTTACAATATTAACTAACAATGACCTTTCCTGAGCCATGGTAACAGACAATGGCAATTTGCGGCACTAGCCAGCCAACTAGTGTGCACATGCCATTGTGACTGGGCACCACCAATCAGGTAATGTCTTTGGGGTAAGGCTACTTTCACGTTGTATTTTCGTTCCAGCCGCATCTCAGCAGGGGTTGCCGTGCTGCGGCCGGATCCGCGGCCCGCCCCCATTACAATGAATGGGGCCGGAGCGCAGTTCCGGCCCCACACGTGCACCTGCGGCAGCACGGATTCAGCGGGCTGTTCACCCACCAGAACAGCCTGCCGGAGCCCCGCGCTGCAGGTGTTAAACGGGCCTAAGTAGAGTCAATCAGCAGGTGCTGTATTGCTGAAGTGTTTTTGCTGATATCTTGTAGCACCTTTCTGGGTTTCAGTACAAGGTACTTTATTGCATCTACATTTACCAGGACAAGCTACTTCTTAAAAGGACATAAAACCACTAAACTTTTTAAAATATAATTAAAGGGGTTGTGCAAGAATAGAGGGGTTTTGACTAAACCTCCTGCTTGGCTGGACCTATATAGGGAAACTGACTTACCTGCTTCCCGGCGCTGGCTCCCCGCTCCTCCTCCAGGCCTTTGCTCCATTGGGTTCCCTCGCTGTAAACATTCAGTTTGACATCACTGCAGCCAATCACTGGCCACAGCGGTGACCGATTCCCTTTACATCATGACAAATGGGAAGATGATGCAAGGGGATCTCGTCTCTATGGCAGCCAGTGATTGGCCGTAGTGATGTCAAACCGGATGCTTACAGCGAGGGAGCCCAGCAGAGCAGGTAAGTAAGTAATACTAAATGCTAATGTTAATGTAATGTTACTTTGTGCAAGCTACCCAGCTTTCCTAAGATCTTGATTACTGATGAGCAAAGTATTGAAAAATTCAATTTGGCTGCTTTGCTGAATTTTACAAAAAAAATTAGCTTGGTGAGAAATTACTTCATCACAAAGTGCATTTTTTTGTAAGTAGAGGGTGCAATGACAGGGAGCAGCGACTGCACCATTCCCCGTCATTGTACCCCTCAGATGCCGTATTCCTAGCCGATCGCGGCATCTGACAGCAATAATACAGTGTAAAACTGAAAAAGTAATAACAAAATCATACTTACATGATCCATTTGATTGCAAAGAGCCGGCCGCCGCCATCTTGATTGAAGATCTAGCTCAAAATCTCTCACAACCCATTATGAAGTCATCACCTCAGCCGGCATGGTGACATCATGTGTCACCATGCAGAGGACTTCATGCAAAATCTTCAATCAAGATGGCAGTGGCTGTCTCTTCGCGCTCAAACAGATTTTTACATTTTTTTTACTGCCATTCAAGGAAAATCCATTTGCTACCACAAAGCACAAGGAAATTTGGCTTTGCGGCAAATCAAATTTTACCTTTCCCTTTTCCCTTCGTCGAATTCGATTCGCTCAACACTAATCTTGATAGGCAAGAATGACTAGCTACGGCACTATGGCCAGGTCTCAAAAAAGGCGGTGTGGCATGGGCAAGAAAGGGGGTGGTCCAGCAGGTCCGTCTAATTTATCATTTTCTACGTCTGTTTAAGTTTCAGTTAAGGGTCTCTCTTTAAAGACTATCCTAGCCGTGAAGTCTTTCACTTATCTGCAACAGCTGGGTGGTAATGGAGGGCATACTGGTTATATGACATACAATGCTGCAATCTATCATGCCACTCTAATGGAAGCCGCATTAGGCTGTGCAAACATTGCTGTCCTGATGCTATATGTGAGTGCACAATGGTATAAATTACATAGATTGTTTCTGACGCTTTTGTCGGTTGTTTTTTTTTGTTTGTTTGATTCAAGTTTAATGTCTCTTTAATATACCAGCAAAGGAAAATGACAAGAGGCACTTTTATTATTGCTGTAGATTGTGTACTGTGCAGGACTCAGGCTTCCAGCAGCTCTTTTCTGACTCTTTTTCTTAAATGTTTACTTTTTTTTAGTGGGTTCTTGTGGATTGAATTCTCTCTAAATACAATACGTTCAAGTTTAAAAGTGTGTCAAGCACAGCACTGCCTGACCACATAGAAACCCATAAATGCCAGTACCATACATACAGTAGCACATGGAGAACTTTTGCTTTGTCTAGAGCAGTGATAGCTAACCTTCAGCACTCCAGCTGTGTCAAAACTACAACTTCCAAGATGCACACTTGCTTGGCTGTTCTCAGAACTACATAGAAATAAATGGAGCATGCTGGGAGCTGTAGTTTCACCATAGCTGAAGTACCGGAGGTTGGCCATCACTGGTCTAGAGGCTTCAGTACTAATTGAGCATTGCGTCACGAATGGAGTCCAACTGCTGCAATCTGCTATCTATGTGTACTTCAGAAAACCAGTCTATATTATGCTATTTGATATTTTTTTTAAATGCATCAGAGTTTGCAAATGGACATTAACCCCTTCTCAACTGCCTGATGTCAATTTATGTCAGTAGTCGGGACTTTAAAGGGAACCTGTCATCTCCAAAACACCCCGTGAACTAGAGTAAGCGGTGTATAGTGTAAGTGACGTTGAGTCTGGTTATGTAATTTTTATCTTCATACTCACTTCCATTCTGACGCTGTGCTCCCACAAACCAGCAGTAAAATGCACTCACTGGACTCCGGTGCTCACTCACATATTGGAGACGACTCAAAGAAGAGTCCAATGAATGCATTTTACTGCAGGTTTGTGGGAGAACAGCGTCGGAATGGAAGCGAGTATGAAGATAAAAACTTACATATTCGGATTCAGCATCACTTATACTATACACCACTTACTCTAGTTCAGGGGGTGTTTCGGAGATGACAGGTTCCCTTTAAATATGGAGCCCACTGTGGAGCACAGCAGGCACCATAGCCACCAGGTGCCTGCCATAGCCACCAGGTGCGGGACAAATGTATGTGATTGACGTTAATGTCGATCGCACACATTAAACCCCTCAGATGCCACGGCCTCTGGCAGGTTAAAAACTGGGAGCGTGTGCTCCAGGCCATCCACCGGCTCCCCCTGGTGAAAAATGAAAACGAAGAAATGGAAAATTGCCCAGGCTTGAAGGGGTTAAGTAAAAAAAAAAAAAAAAAAAAATCATATGTAAACATATGTTTGGTAATTCTTTATTGCTTGTAAAAAACAGCAAACACATTTCTGTGCTGTTTTTAACATTTTATTTTGGAACATTTAATCATGTTTTTTTTCTTTTCTTTTTTTTTTTTTTTTTGGAGGGGGGAGGGAGTGGACAAAAGCAAATGCCATACCTAGAGCATGTTGCATTTTTCTTTCAAAGATTAAAAAAACACTAAATACACTCAACCACAATTCAAAAACTGCTCTTCCCAAAATGCTCTGCATGTAGTGGGTTTGTAATGCATTATAGTTTTTACAGTAATGTCTGGTCGCGCATTAAAAAAATGGTAAAAAAACACTGTAACATGGCAAATCACCCCAAAGAATGATTTGTCAGAGAATCCGAAAACATTTAATTGGGGGTTGTATGGCACCACTCACAATCTCAATGGTTTTGACCTATGTAGCCATAGGCCCTTTGGGGCACATTTATTAAGACTGGCGATTTATGTGGAGGTGCAGGCCTCTACATAACTTTGTTGCTTCCTCCAGTAGGACATGTGACAACCTAGAATCTAGACCAGCTCCCTTGCTAGTGGCATATATCAGTTTATAAATGAGCCCCTGTGTGTGGCATATGTTTCTACATAAGAGACTGTTACTGTTCTGAATAGATTTGTAGAACTTAATAAAATGTTTAATAGAATAAAATGTTAACAAAAATTCAAATTATATTTACATCCTTTGTGGACATTAATATGTTGGAGCACTGCACTGCTTACTTACAGGTTTCCCAAAAGAGAGGAAATACATTCATCACTAAATTGCTCAGTAAAGCACAAAGATGTGTCAGATAACGACTGTGTGTAGACCAGTCCTGGGGAAGTCTGTTTCCAAGACGTAGGAAGGGTCCAGAATTGGTCTCCAAAAAAGTCTTGAAATTCTGATCAAGAAAAAAAAAATAGTTGATATTTTTTTCTACATATAGGAACATACAGAACACACTGATTAATCAATTTGGCAACTGTTTCCATAACCAAAACTTAAAGGCTATGTACACCTTTGGGGGCATGTTTTATTATTGCATTGTACTCATTTTGAGCTAAAAATTTTTTTACAATTGGTCTTTATTAAAAATATGGCAGCCTTTTTTTGTACTTAGTTGATATGCTCTAGTAGCACCCTCTGGATGTTCTGTATTTTCCCTCAGATCAGGAGTAGAGGGACTCCTTATCTCTGCTCTCTGACCTTATAAACACTCATTGTAATTCAGTTATTATCTTACTGATAAGAATGTGGCCTAAATAAGTGTTTATGACCTCTTAGTAATTTAGAGATGCCGTTTATTAGATGCCCAAACAAAGTGAAAATGAAAGTGCCAATCACACAGCTAGAAAAACAGTTAACCCTTTGTGACAGAATGGCTCAATAGTTTTAATAAAGGCCAACTGAAAAAATCATTTTTAGCCACAAATGAGTAAAATGCAATCATAAAAAAACTGCTGGACATAGCCTTTAAGCTAATAGTTTATATAAAACTATATTAGATTCAGTTTACACCATATTTTGTATCCTGTTGAAATGTACGTTTTTTGTTGGACAAATATAAAATTAGAAAAGGATGCAATGCAAGATGACATCCTATTTTTTTTTTCCAATAAAAGTCAACATCAACAGCATGGAGCAGCACAGGTATTCTGCTGCATCCTGTTATAAAGTTACTCTTTTTCAGATCTTGGGAGAAAAAACAGTCCCTTCAAGAGAATGCAAAAACGTGGTGTGAGTATTCTCTGTTGACCCGCCATTTTTGGGACAGCTGGCCGATGCCATGGGTCTCTCCCGTCTTTCCCTGGATAGATAATGTTGGGGAAGAGAAGCATTATTTGCACTGAGTATCAACACCTAATACTTCTGTTCTCCCAGGAGATACGCTGCCCCAGATGGGTCTGACACAGACTCTCTCCTCTTTCCCATTGACAACACATATACACTCAGCTGAACTGAGTGTCTATGTAAAATGGGGGGCGAGCAAGTGCATGGTCATGAGCTTTAGGCTCCATGCACAGTAGAGAGCTATATGGTAAAGTATAGTGCCTCCCAGAGAATGTGATCCCAATATATTCAGTGCCTAACAAAGTGAATATGGGATAAAAGGAAGGCAAAGGGAGATTTCAGAGAGCTTCTTGGATTGACTCATTTATTAAAAAATATATGTAAAACAAAGTGCAAAAAGTGGACCACTCTCTTCCTCAGGCACAAATCAATCAAACAAATCCACTGAGATTAAATAGAGCATGACAGGAAGTGACATCATTGCAAACAAATCCACTGAGATTAAATAGAGCATGACAGGAAGTGACATCATTGCAAACAAATCCACTGAGATTAAATAGAGCATGACAGGAAGTGACATAATTGCAAACAAATCCACTGAGATTAAATGGAGCATGACAGGAAGCGACATAATTTCAAACATCAGATAATTATAATTTTACATGATCAATGGTTTCATTTAACTCAAAAGATACCAGGGTGTTCAATCTGAATATCCAGAAGGATTCTTGGTTTATAAGTGTATGAAATCTGTCCTTGAATTACTGATTTGTTCCAAAATAATCAATTAAAGATCTGATACTTCTTTATTGTGAACTGAATGTATCTTGAGACGCTATGATTTGTGACCCCCTTCTGGATGTTTGATCTGTGTGTAATTCCTACGTAATCGCAAGCTCTACATCATGCGTCCCACGTACTGGAAGCCACACCAACATTGCAGGAGATAAATCACAATGGCGCTAGCACAGTTTAAAAAACTTTTTATCTGAAAATTTTGCGAACTGTGGCCAAAAAGAGGTAGCACCATGGCTAGTGTTATAACAACACAGACAATGTTTACCCCCGCATTGGAATAAACTTACCAAGTTTGGAAAAAGAAACAAAGAGGGTTTGGTAACAGATTTTTTTTTGCTGTTTTTAGTTGGCTGGATGCCAGAATATTTTTCAGTTTTCTGGTCCTTCTATAAATCACTTTTGGTTCTAGGGGCACTAGCTTCCCCAAAATTGAATCACTGAGGATAATAGGTAAATATTTACCCAGTACCAGTTTAATTCGTGTATGCGCCACATTAAAAGTTGTAATAAAATTTATAGAGTATTTTTTACCCGTCTTGGGCTTCTCCGAGGGCGCAGGCAATCTCCCTGATCTAACCCTTTTACCTTGTTATATGCCGCAGATACAATTTTATTAGGGTATTTATTTCATTATTTTTTTAGGGGAATCTAGTGGATTTGGACCTGTTCTTTGAAACCCGAATCAAGAGTACAATGTTTTCAACAAGGATAGGACTGTTCTATAGATGGCAGGACATTCTGTTCCGCAAATTGCAGAATTCACACGGCCGGTATCCATGTTTTGCGGATCCGCAATTAGCAGACCACAGAAACAGCAATCATGAGCCCTAAGGGTGAGTTCACATCACCATTTAGCGTTCTGTTTTTCTGATGCATCAAAAGAACAGAAAAATTAAACATTAAAAAACAGATCCACATTATTTTTGACCATCAGTTGTGCTCAGTTTGCTTTGGTTTTGTTCAGTTCTGTCAGACATCAGAAATTTTAGACGGGAGAATAAGTCCTGGAGGTCTGTTCTGGTGTGGAGCATCTGTCTGTATGCACTAAACAGGAAGAATCAGAAACTTGACTTCATGCTCATGCACACGACAGTGTCCATTTTGTGGTCCGCTAACTGCAGATCTGCAATACATTTTGAATCCGCATTTTGTGGAAGAAATCGTCCAGCCCTGAATAGAGTGGTCCCATCCTTGTCTGTGATATGGACAACAATAAGACATGTTCTATTTTTTGCAGGGCCTCAGAACAGATGTGTGGATGAGGACAGCACACGGAGTGAAATGAATGGGTCCGCATCCGACCTGCAAAAAATGCTTCTCATATGCGGCCCCAAACCATATTTGTGTGCAGGAGGCCTAAGGTAAAGGTTTTCTTTTGCCTCCTCCTGAGATCTGACCATTTTTTAAGGAATATTCTCAAATCCAAATGCATTTAACACAACAGATGGCCATATGCTGACTGAGCTTCCACACCTGGACAGATTTTCATTAGTCAGGCTTCAGAGCTTATCAGATGGCTATCATATCCTACTGAAGAGAGAACAGAAAATATCATTACACTTAGATCTGAGAGAGGGGCTTTTAATGAGTATGAAATGTCGGCCAAGATTAAGAATGTACAAAAACTTCTCACTCAGTGTTTTTGTCATGTTTCCTTGCAATTGTGCGTCACATGCACACATTTCATACATAATCCCTCGACTCATATATAGATGATAAATAACATTGAAGCCTTCTTACCTTCAAAGTATTCCGGGTCTCTTTGCTTGGTAAAGTAAGATGTCTTATTAAGTGTATCCTTTAATACATTCTTTAACCTCTTTATCAGTATGCAAGTGTGCGTGTCCTTCTTAGTTTCGCACCTTTCAAGTGTGCCTTTAATCTGCTCTGCAATACAAGAACAAACAGAAACCTGCTGGCATCACAGGAACTTCATCACTACAATTAATGGGAATTGAAAGGAATACAGTGCCTTGCAAAAGTATTCGGCCCCCTGGAACTTTTCAACCTTATAACATTTTAAATTTTTAGTGAAGAATCAACAACAAGTGGGTCACAATTGTGAAGTGGAATGAAATTTATTGGATCATTTAAACTTTTTTTGTAATAATAAAAATGAAAAGTGAGGAGTGCAAAATCATTCGGCCCCCTTGCATTAATACTTTGTTGCGCCACCTTTTGCTGTGATTACAGCTGCAAGTCGCTTGGGGTATGTCTCTATCTATCAGTTTTGCACATCTAGAGACTGAAATTCTTGCCCATTCTTCCTTGCAAAACAGCTCGAGCTCTTTGAGGTTGGATGGAGAGTGTTTGTGAACAGCAGTTTTCAGCTCTTTCCACATATTCTCATTTGGATTCAGGTCTGGACTTTGACTTGGCCATTCTAAGACCTGAATACGTTTATTTTTTAACCATTCCATTGTAGATTTTGCTTTATGTTTGGGATCATTGTCTTGTTGGAAGATAAATCTCCGTCCTAGTCTCAGGTCTTTTGCAGACTCCAACAGGTTTTCATCCAGAATGGTCCTGTATTTGGCTCCATGGCTCCCCTTGTTTGACAGTGGGGATGGTGTTCGATTTTGGTTTCATCTGACCAGAGCACCTTCTTCCACATGTTTGGTGTGTCTCCCAGGTGGCTTGTGGCAAACTGTAAACAAGACTTTTTATGGATATTTTTGAGAAATGGCTTTCTTCTTGCCACTCTTCCATAAAGGCCAGATTTGTGAAGTGTTTGATTGTTGTCCTATGGACAGACTCTCCCACCTCAGCTGTAGATCTCTGCAGTTCAGCCAGAGTGACCATGGACCTCTTGGCTACATCTCTCATCAGTCTTCTCCTTGTTTGAGATGAAAGTTTAGAGGGAGGGTCTTGGTAGATTTGCAGTGGTCTGATACTCCTTCCATTACAATATGATCGCTTGCACAGTGCTCCTTGGGATGTTTAAAGCTTGGGAAATCTTTTGGTATCCAAATCCGGCTTTAAACTTCTCCACAACAGTATCACGGACCTGCCTGGTGTGTTCCTTGGTCTTCATGATGCAGAACCCTGAGACTATCACAGAGCAGGTGCATTTATACGGAGACTTGATTACACACAGGTGGATTCTATTTATCTTCATCAGTCATTTAGGACAACATTGGATCATTCAGAGATCCTCAATGAACTTCTGGAGTGAGTTTTCTGAACTGAAAGTAGATGGCCCAAATAATTTTGCACGCCCAACTTCAGTTTTATTATTACAAAAAAGTTTAAATGATCCAATAAATTTCGTTCCACTTCACAATTGTGACCCACTTGTTGTTGATTCTTCACCAAAAATTTAAAATGTTATATCTTTTTGTTTGAAGCCTGAAATGTGGCAAAAGTTGAAAAAAGTTCCAGGGGGCCGAATACTTTCGCAAGGCACTGTATATGATTACATTCGCCAATCATCTTATTGGTGGCTGCATAGCTGTACATGGTTTTCTGAAAACTTACTTTTCTCAAATGGCATTTATTATATAGAGGAAGTTAATACAAGACTCTTACTAATGTATTGTTATTATCCATATTACTTCCTTTGCTGACTGGATTCATTTTTCTATCACATAATACACTGCCTGTATCCACGGGTCACGACCTCCCTGCAATCCAGCAGCAGTGCTGTGCTTGTACAATATAGGAAAAAGTGCCGGCCTCTCTGGTGACCGGGACCATGGGAGATCATACTTTTTTTCTATAGTGTACAAGCATGGCCACCGCTGATGGATTGCAGGGTGGTCGTAACCATGGAAACAAGCAGTGTATAAAGTGATGGAAAAATTAATCCAGTCAGCAAAGGAAGCAATATGGCCAAATCAAAATACATTAGTAAGTGCCTTGTATTAACTTTCTGTTACAGGAAAATATGGTTCCCAGCCAGAGCTTCAGTCCTAGACCACTCAAATATGATATAGCATATACTGATATTATTCAGTTGTATTCACCCATTGAGTGATATTAGGATGTCCAGAAGCCATTGTGTCCCTTGTTAACATATCAAAGGCAGGAAGGGCACAGTGTAAAAGCAGTTGGACAACATTTTCTTGCCCAACAGATTGGGAAGATATTTGGGTGGTCATGGGGCGTTGTCCATGGAGGGGGTTGGGACACAGGAACATATATGCTTTGGAAAACTTGGGATTTCGCTCTCTCTTCCTGCCAGCCCTTGAACCAACAGCACTTCTGGAGCAAGCTTAAGGAATATGTGTGTATGTATATAAGTATAATATCCCAGTAGACTTTATATGTGTACATATAGATATTTGTAGTCTGCAACTGTATTACCAGTAGATTATATATGCTGTTTATGCACGAGTCTCTATATGTACATGTACTAATGGTCAGGTACTGGATGTGAGTTGGGTAGAAGTGTAGATCCAGTATACGGTATATTGGTGGTATCTGGATATACTTTATATACATACACATTATTAGCCACATTGCTTAGCATCCAGGGAGGGCAGGAACGGAGGCGGGTGTGTGTGGTGGTGTCCTCTATGTACTGTGTTATTTGTAGTGTCTGTATCTTTATGTAATGTCCATTGCTTTGTCATCTCTATGTTATCAGTAAAGTATTTTTATATGTAAGTATCAGCGAGGGTTGTATGTTACTCCTGGGGTGTATGAAGGACTGGAGAGGTGTATATAATACACTGAATAAACGGGTTATATAAGAAACAAAGACAACAGCTTAGGAACAGAATAAAAGGGAAGGAATTGGAGATATAAATCTCCAATTTCCAATAAGCAAAATTTGCTTCATCACTTTCTCTACATCAGGGATCCGCAACCTTCGGCACTCTAGCTGTTGTGAAACTACAACTCCCAGCATGCTCCTTCCACTTGTGTGGGAGTTTAGAGGACAGCCAAGCAGGTGTGCATGATGGGAGATGTAGTTTCACAACACCTGGAGTGCCGGAGGTTGCTGACCCCTACTCTACATGATAAATGCTATTTGCTGAAGTGAGACAACCCCTTTAACTTTCTACTTGGTTTCAGATATCCTGAGATGAGTGGCACAACATGACTAACCTTTAAAGTGGCTCTGTCCCCCAGATCAACCGTACCCTCCTAGGCATATAGCCTGATGGCGCTGATTAAAATGATACCTGTCTTATGTATGTCTATTGGTGGTATCTTTGCAGAGAAAAATGAATTTTTACAATTATGCAAATTCTATTCTAGCGCTGTCAATCTAAAGGCAAGGGGGCATAATGAAAAGCAGAGGGGGCGTCATTATGGAGCAGCAGGGGGGGTTTCTGGAGCGGTGCCCAAACTGCATAAGCCTGCCCCCTGGTGCTCGAATAGTTCATTTGCATAATGTTTCAAATTCAGGTTTCTCTGCAACAATATCACTGACAGATAGAAGACAGGTATGGTTTCAATCAGTGTCATCAACCCTACCAGGCTAAATGCCTGATGGGTAGGGTTGACCCGGGTGACAGAGCTGCTTTAAAAAATGCTGCTGCGAGTAACACAAAAGAAAAAAAAACAAAACCCTAAACTCCCTAAAATTACAAAAAATGGCAAGCTCTTTTTAAGAAGCAAAAAAAAATAAAATGCTAGATTCTGGGGTAGATTTATCAAACTGGTGTAAAGTAGAACTGGCTTAGTTGCCTATAGTAACCAATCAGATTCCACCGTTCATTTTTCACAGCTCCTTTGGAAAATGAAAGGTGGAATCAGAGCATTCACAGCTCCTCAATATGTTATGGAAAAGTGACAAATTTCCTCCTCTGATTTCACCCTTTCCAATGTAAAGAGTGAAATCCGCTGTTAATCTGCAGCTCAATTTGCAGCAAGTTGCGAAGGAAAGCATAGTATATAATCCGCAGGGAGCCAGAGTCCAAAATTTGCTGTGGGGCCCATAGGACCCCCGCTACACCACTGTTACTTGGTCAGTTTATGGCGGTATTGTTCAGTCAGTGTGTGATGATATTTAGCCCCTGTATGGTTACATATTATCATGTCACTGTCTAAGGGGATTGTGTGGTCCCTGTACTGTATGTTGATATTTTTCAGTCTCTGCTCTGTGCTATTATTTGATTACTATTAAATGGTAAAATGTGGGTATTGAATACTGATATTATTTCTGGGTAAAATAAACTCTATATTTTATTATTAAGAGATCCACGTGTCTGTGATAATGGGGTATCATTCTACATTTGCAATATATGGTAGTATAATTAGGTTACTGTATGACACTGTAGTTCTGTATAGTTCTACCTAGTACTAGCACAGTAGTACAGAATCTTCCAGTTTCAGTTTTGCTAACATTAAGTACTTCATCACATTTCAGTGCATCAAGATACGGTACTGTGAATTTTATTTAATGTATTGTACTGCATCAATATACCAATTTCATTCAGCGCATTGTATTGAGTTACTATACCATTGTAAATTGTCAATACCAGTGTGCAGTGTGTATTTAGAAGGGTAGGGAAATTTAGTTGCGCTTCTGTCTATTAATTACAAAAAAACACTTCTGATTTTGCTACCTTTTAATAATGTTTGTATGAAACCTGTGACTTTTCATTTAGAGAGCTCATACTAAAATGCCTGGCAAACAATAGATTGGAAAATAAAAGACCCATGCCTTGTCATCCACCAGCAGGGGCATTGCTAGGGTCTCAAAAGATCCGGGGCCCAAGCCCCAAAGCATATGGCCCGATTCTCTAAGTCGACCGCCCGCCTGCCATTCTGCAGCATCACCTACCTTTCACATCCAGGGCCTCCAGGTGACGTCTTCTCTGATGTAGATCTGTCATCATCTTCTCCATTTGGTCCGGATAACTTCTCTCAGCCGCTCCTCGTCTCTACAGAGTGTGACACAAAGACATCTTCCTCACATTTCTATCATCGTCCCCAACCTGGAGTCCCCACAGTCTTATCCTGCTGCTCACTGTGCCTACCAAAACCTCCAAATACTATCCTGAAGAAAAAATAGTGCCCCTCATAGTAATAGTGCTCCTCATAGTCCCACAATAGTATTTCCCTTCTACAGTGCCCCCAAGAGTGTCCCCATTAGTAGAAGAGCCCTCCAGTATTAATAATGCCCTCAGACAGACCACAGTAGAAATAAGACCCCCCCTATTGTTCCCCAGTTGTAATAAAGCTCTCTACAGCCCCCTTAGTAGTAATAAGGCCCCCCATAGTGCTCTTAGTAGAAATAAGGCTAATCTATAAGTCCTTCCTATAGAGACCCCAGTAGTAATAAGAACGCCTATAATGTACCCTGGATTTAAAATGTACCCCACAGTGCCCCTAGTATTTATACTGCCCCTACTGTTAAAATGTTCACCCTGAAGTGCCCCCAGTATGTATACTGCCCTATACTGTTATACTGCTCGCCCTGAAGTGCCCCCAGTATTTATATTGCCCCCTGTAGTTATATTCCTCGCTTTAGTGCCCTCAGAAATGATGATTCCTTCCAGCCCCTCCACCATACAGTCTCATGTAAATATAATTACTTTCTCTCCCTCCGCCATAGATTCCCGTGTAAATAACATCACTCCCTCCCTTCAGCCCTCCAATATAAAGTCCCATGTAAGTAACATCATCCCGCACCCACAGCCGCCTTTAATATACAGTCCCATGTAAATAACATCACTCCCCTCTCTTCAGCCCCTCCAATACACCATCCCATGTAAGTAACATCATCCCCACCCACAGCCGCCTTCAATATACAGTCCCATGTAAATAACATCACCCCTTCCCAAAGCCCCTTCCAACATTCAGTCCCATGTAAATAACATCAACCCCTCCCACAGCCCCCTCCAACACACAGTTCCATGTAAATTACATCACCTCCTGAACATTTAGTCCCATGTAAATAACATCCCTTCCTTCAGTCCTAATATAAAGTCCCAGTTAAATAACTACAACTCTCAGCATTGCTCTGCCTCTCTCTTCACTTACCTGTCCTCATGTAGCAGACCTCACCACAGCTTCTTTCCCTAGAATTCTCTTCACTGCCGACTTTTCCTGCACTGGTCACATGATCGTGACATCATGGCAGGTCCTTCTCAGCCACTGCACTGATCACATGGACTGTGATGTCATCACAGGTCCTTCATCGTTTGCAGTGCTTTAGATTCAATTGTATTGCCGTCCTGAGGATGGCAATACAGTTGTATCCTCCAGGAAGCAGTGGCGGATTGGGAACTCAAAGTGGCCCTGGAAAAAAGCATAAAAGTGGCCCCATGTTGTAGGTGGGGCCAAAATGGTAGGAGGCGGGACCACGCTAAGTGGACAAGGTCAGCAAACCATTAGGCGTGGTTCACACAGCATACTCCCGACTTCTGAAAAGCCAAGGGAGAGATAATAGCTGGAGTGCGCCTGTACAACAGCAAATTTATTTCCACTATGCCATGCCTCTAACTCCGTCAATACTCTATACACCCCAGTCCAAACCAATGTCACACAGTAGTTATGCCCCCTTTCTGCTCCCACCCAGTAGTTATACGCATACACAGTAATTATGCCCCTTTGTGCCCCTACACAGTATTTATGCCCTCCTGCTGCCTCCACACAAGGTTGTGATTTGTGTCCAGCCGCTGGCCATTAAAGGACCTGAGAGCAGATGGTACTGGTGGCCTACTGATAGGAGAAGGGCTGGCAGCATGATAATGACATCATAGCAAGGCCACTGGGGACATTTACATCATATCTGACATATCAGCCACTCCTCTTATAACGATCCAGTACTGATATAACCTCCAGAGACATTACATCATATGTGACTGATATCGGCCGCTCCTCTTATAACGATCCAGTATTGATATAACCTCCAGAGACATTACATCATATATGACTGATATCAGCTGCTCCTCTTATAACGCTCCAGTACTGATATAACCTCCAGAGACATTACATCATATATGACTGATATCAGCTGCTCCTCTTATAAAGCTCTAGCACTGATATAATCTCCAGAGACATTACATCATATGTGACTGATATCAGCTGCTCCTCTTATAACGCTAGAGTACTGTTATAACCTCCAGAGACATTACATCATATGTGACTGATATCAGCCGCTCCTCTTATAATGCTCCAGTACTGATATAACCTCCAGACATTTACATCATATGTGACTGATATCAGCCGCTCCTCTTATAACGCTCCAGTGCTGGTATAACCTCCAGAGACATTACATCACATGTGACTGATATCAGCCGCTCCTCTTATAACGCTCCAGTACTGATATAACCTCCAGAGACATTACATCATATGTGACTGATATCAGCCGCTCCTCTTATAATACCTCAGTACTGATATAACCTCCAGAGACATTACATCATATGTGACTGATATCAGCCGCTCCTCTTATAATACCTCAGTACTGATATAACCTCCAGAGACATTACATCATATGTGACAGATATCAGCAGCTCCTCTTATAATGGTCCAGTGCTGATATAACCTCCAGAGACATTACATCATATTTGACGGATATCAGCCGCTCCTCTTATAACGCTCCAGTACTGATATAACCTCCAGACATTTACATCATATGTGACTGATATCAGCCGCTCCTCTTATAACGCTCCAGTGCTGGTATTACCTCCAGAGACATTACATCACATGTGACTGATATCAGCCGCTCCTCTTACAATACCTCAGTACTGATATAACCTCCAGAGACATTACATCATATGTGACAGATATCAGCCACTCCTCTTATAATGGTCCAGTGCTGATATAACCTCCAGACACATTACATCATATGTGACGGATATCAGCCGCTCCTCTTATAACGCTCCAGTACTGATATAACCTCCAGAAACATTACATCATGTGACTGATATTAGCCGCTCCTCTTATAACGCTCCAGTACTGATATAACCTCCAGAAACAATACATCATATATGACTGATATCAGCTGCTCCTCTTATAACGCTCCAGTACTGATATAACCTCCAGAGACATGACATCATATGTGGGGGATGAAGGGCTGGGAAATTTTGGAATGCCACTGATGACAGGGAATGGGTGGGTGGGGGGGGTTGAGGGGGTCACTGGAGGATATAACTTCTTAGAAGCTCTGTGTAAAGTATAGGTGAGATAGAGGGCAGAGGTCTGTGAGGGGCTGGAACACCAGGGGGACACAAGATGTGCAGGGGCAGCAGCTTCAGGACTCCTAGCTTCTCTCCCACAATAACTTACCCCATTGCTGTTGTGTGGAGTAGGATGATCAGTGAGGGACTGAATATTATACTTCAGGCAGTCTTGAGACACAGTAACACAGGAGAGCAGGAGAGAGTAGTAGCTGCTTCTCCATTATCGTCTGCTGCTGCTGCCTCCGCTAGTCTAGCTCCGCCCCCTCCTCACACAGAATGGAATATCACACTGCACAGAGGAGGGGGGAGCTGTCTGCTCATGTGGGCTCCCTGACATTTACTTTGGAGAAAGGAACAAGCCCTGCAAGTTACTGTGCTGTCCCTTTCCCCAAAGTAAAATGATGTGTGCCAGTGTTGCAGTCCAGCACCTGTTAACAGCCATGATGGTAGCTGTGAGCTGGCCCACTGCACCCTAAAAGACTGGCAGGCAGTACATTCGGGGCCTGGGGCATAACATCCGGGGCCCAGGCCCCGAATGTTTTAGCCTAACGACGCCCCTGTCCACCAGTCAGAATTTGGGTGGCTGTAGTAGTGCAAATAGCAGTAGCAGAATCAGCTATCTTGCCAGTAGTAGTAGTGGCAGCAGGCCACAGTTGTCCCCCACTTCCGGTAGGTGCCAGATTATTATTAAGGTTAAAGAGAATGACATACTGGACTGGATTGCTCTCTCATCCTCACAGCAAGATGTCAGTGTCACATCTGAGTCTTCCATCGTGCCTTTGAGCCAGGGCTCAGCCTAACCTTCCTGCTTCCTTTCCTTCACCCCCAGAGAAACCTTTTATTTCTCTTATCATCTTCGTCTTCACTTTCCTCTCCTAGTGGGGTGCCTTCATTTTTCTTAAGAAGAGGCAGCAATACACCATGTGGTATGAAAAATACTCAACGTAGTCTTCCTGTTGATAACTTGTGTGAGAAGTGTCAGTGCTTGGACTATCATGAGGATGAGGTTCAGGTGAAGATATGGTAGTGACAGTAGTAGTATGGTACTTGTAGCCATGGTGGTCGAGGTAGTGGCAGTGGCAGCGGCAGCTGTGGTGACCGTAGCTCTCAAGGCAAATGCAGAGAAGGGAATCGGAAGGGGGCCAAGGAGCCCACAATGACATATCACAGTCTGCTAAAAGCGCGGGGAGGGTGAGGAGTATAATGATGATTGTGTGTTGGACAGGACCTGGGAGTCGGATCAGGGTGCTGATGAGGAGGTGACATCAGAGATGGAAGGTGAAGAGCAGAGGCAATATACAGCCAGAATCTCAAAATAAACTGCCAGGTCCAGATCTGCTTTTATTGTGGTCAGCCTGGCAACTGGTGATGACGCTTGTGGAGTGCATTTTTCCTAGTTACCCCTTCTGAAAATGAAACATTTGGAGCTTATGTAGCATTTTACCGGGGGAAATTAAATGACATGTTTACAGCCAAGCATTTCTAAATTCTATGAAACACCTATGGGATCAAAGTGCTCAGTACGCCCCTTAGGAGTGTAGTTTACAAAATGAAGCCATTTTTTGGTGGTTTCCACAGTAAAGGTACCTCAGGGTCTCTTCAAATGTGACATTGTACCCAAAAACAATTCCAGCAAAATCTGCCCTCCAAAAACCATATGGCACTCTTTTCCTTCTGAGCCCTCTGGTGTGCCCCTACAGTAGTTTATGACCATATCTGGGTTGTTTCTGTAAACTGCAGAATCAGAGTAATAAATTTTAAGGTTTTTTTTCCTGTTAACTTTTTTTGTTTCACAGGGAAAATGGATTAAAATGGAAAATCTGCAAAATATATATATACATCCATATTTCTTTAATTCTTGTGGAACATCTAAAGGATCAACAAAGTTTGTAAAATAAGTTTTAAATAATTTACCTGAATTGGTTCTTAAAAAAAGAAGGATTTGGAATTTTTCTTGAAAATTTAAAAAAATGCTTCTAAAATTCAAAGCCATTTAAAATAAAATAATAATAATATTAATCATAGTAATCATAATAATCATAATAATAATCATATATTACCTTTACAAAATGATAACAACATAAAGTAGACATATGGTGAATGGTAATTAATCATTATTTTATGCGGTATCACTATCCATCTGACATATGCCAGATTTGCAAAATTTGGCCGTATTAGGAAATTGAAAAATGGCTGTGTCTGGAAAGGTTTAAGCTGTCCTAGATCATAATTAATGAGAAATGTTCTAGTAGATAAGGTTCAGTTGAGAAGATCTGGTTTCCTTGGATACAATACTCCGCAAATACCAGAATCATCTCTGCACCTGCCTAGTTGCCAACTAGAATTTAAGGGGGAGATTTATCATCTCTCTTGCACCAGAAAAGTGGCTTTAAGTCGCAAGCAGTGTGACTTTTTGGAGAAAAAAAAAAGTCTCTTTTGACACTGCCCTCATAATTTTTCCAATAGAGGGTGTGGCAAGGGTGGGAAAGGGACGTGACCAACAGCCAAGACAAATGTTAATTTACACCAGTTTTTTCGCAGATTGATCCAGAAATCTATGGCAACTTTGAGTTGATGTAGATTTCTATTTAGGAGCATGGACTGCCGGAGGATCTGCCTAATTTATGACAAGACCTGCGCCTCTTCATAAATGTGGTGCATCCTCCGGCAGTAAATGGGATATCAAGACCGGCGCAGAAAGTGCCTGTCTTGATAAAACTCCCCCTTAGGGTCCGTCCAGACGGCCGTGGTATTGCGGATGCCCGACTGGCATGTGTTCCGCAATTTGCCGCCCGTTCAAAATGCCTATTCAAGAATAGGACATGTTCTGTATTTTCTCGCGGAGCTGCGGCTCAGCAAGATCACATGCAGGTCATTGAAGTGAACGGGGCTGCTTCTATTCTGCAAAATTGTGGAATAGATGCGGATGCGTTCACACGGTCATGTGAACGTGTCCTAATTGTGAGGGAATTTACTATAAGTTTTATTCTGCTCCTGCTGCTGATTGGCATCTTTTTTCATGTTGCGTTCAGCTGCAGGGTCACGAGTATTGCAGCAACTTCAATTTGCTGCAATACAGATTTTAGCAAAATGACCATCTCAATTCAACTAAGTGACCCAGTGTTTTTTCTCAGACAGGCTTGAGTGAGGGTGCCTTCACTCTCGGCATATTTTGTGGCAGAAAACTCCACAACTGAAAATCAGTTCCATTCACTTTAATGAAGCTTGCAGAAATCCATGTGCTTGCTGCCCCATTCCAATGAATAGAACTAATTTTCAGTTGCAGAATTTTCTTCCACAAAATCTGCCACATGTGAAGTCGCCCAAACAGTGGTGACAGATTTATTTTACAAAACAAAGGCACAGTGATCAGTGGAGCACCTCACTCATTCTCTCCCCTTTTGTACATGTAGCATGCTACGTGTAGCAGGGTTAACATACAAACTCTTAAAGGGGTTGTCCAAGTTATATTTATTGATGACCTATCCTCAGGATCAATATCAGATCGGCGGGGGTGCCGGGTGTCGGATCAGCTGTTTGAAGAGGAGGTGCGCGCCGTACCAGCACTGCCTCCTCTTCATTGTTAACATCCTAGCCATAACATGGGTAGCAGTGAGTAGGTGTAATTACACCTAACTGCCCCATTCATTTCACTGGGAAGGATCGCTCCCATACACAAATGCCATTGAAAAGCAATTGAAGGTGTTTGCTTAACGCATTTAGTTTAGATAACACGTCTCAGAAAGCATGTGTGTTAACTCTACTACATCTGTACATTCTTTATGAGACCACTAATAGGTCTTCATTCATATGATTACTTATTGTTGCCGGCACTTATTGTATACTCTACCTAGCCTTGTTGTTGCTTCAGACGTTCATTTATTTTTTTTATGTTACATTATGTTTCATGATACTTTTCATTAAAGGCACTCATCTTGGATTGCAGAATGATACATTTTAACATACTGCCAACATCTTTCAGATTATTGCCTAGACTGGATACAACTGTATCATGTTCCTAGATTACTGCTGGACTTGCTAGGTATGGGTTTTCAGCATCTACTACACATGAATATAAGGGTTCTCATTGCCGGACAGCAAACCAGGTATCTTTACAGGGTGAGAAATTGAAACATGACGTACTGTATACAGATATGTAACTGGTTATAGGTGTGGTCTGATTAGGTGCTGGGTCTTGCCATAAGAGGGCATAAAAGTGCTTCCCCTGCTGCCCTATAAAAAGGATCTCAGAGGATACTTTGGGGTAGTGTACCTCTTGGTGAGAAATCATTAACTGCTAGACATGATGACTACGATGCACTCAAATATATTTTTCCCCGTTGAGACTTTGAGAGGGGATTATGATTAGACTGAGAGAAGGAGGTTGTTGTTTCAACAAACTGCCCGCCACCTAGGCTGTTCTGACCAAGCTATTAGGTGATGTTGGGACAAATGGCTACGTGAGGCCATGCACTCATGGCAAACAGGCCTACACAGATGACCAGCAGAGAGACAGTTTCCACCATACAGACACATCAAGGCACTTAGCAGAAGGAACCCATTACATGTCCTGGACTGCTATTTCTTTAGTAACAAATCCAGGTTCTGTTTAGGATCCCAAAACACTCGGGTTTGAGTATGGAGGACTTATGGAGGACTTCAATCCTGCTTTTGCTATGGGGTGACACACTGCCCAAACTGCTGGTGTGATGACTCCTTCTTGGTGCTTTATTTGTTTGTCTATGACTGTATAACGGCAGACTAGATGGAGCATGTAGTCTTTTTCTGCCAATCTTCTACGTTTCTATTAACCTAAAACCAGAAAACCCATTGCTATCTCTTTTTGTCACTAAATATTTCATCTCACTTTCTCCCTTATTCTGAAACTTGAGGGCTGAATTTAGCTCATCAAGTTAAATAAAAGATATGGTTTTAGTCAACTTCAAAAGGCAGCAGAAGACATCCATGTCTTTTTTCAACCGTATTAACTATGAGAAAAGGTCATAATCCTAGAGCATTGCTCTACTATTCCACCCTTAATACATGCATTCCCGGAAATAGAAATATAGACATATACTGCCACTAAGTGGTCAAAATTGGTACTGCAGCATCCTCAGTTTAGTTTTTTTGCTAAAGTGACCATGTTGGAGATTTATAATAAAGCACAAATAAAATATTAAAATACTATTTAGCGAGGTAACAAAAGTTCTGTTTCTATTTATGTCATACATTTTTACTTCTTACATTGTGCTCTTCTCCTCTCCAAAATAGGTACAATGGAAATTGTATTGCAGTCACCACATATGAAATAACAGGTTTACTCTTATGTAATATATTATACACTTGCCTTGACAGTTTTGAAAAGTGTTTTACATAAGGGCATTAGCTAAGAAAAATCATAAAATGTGCCAAATCTATTACACCAATTTGTTCTAGTTGTCCCTATGTATGTAAAATAAAAAATAAAGCAACTTTCAAATAGGTCAGAAGTTAAAATTTTCTATCATTTTCTCTTGGCAGCAGATCACCTTAGTAACAGACAACCAACTGTGCAGTCAGATGGAAGGAAATAGGAAGGCGGGATCACACTACACAGTTTGTCCATTATCATGGGGATGACAAGGTCTGCAAAGGAACTGTAGAGACAATGATGGGACAGTTCAATCAAGGCCCATTTATTTATTTAGATATATTGGGACAATGAAAATTGATTTTAAAGGGGGACATAGACTTGAAGGGGACCTTAACAATTCTATGAAGAGTTGTGGCCCTTTTACTCCATTTGTGCAGGGAAACTAGATCACAGCTCAAGCGCATGTTGCACAGATTGGCGGCTGGTAGCATCACTGTGCAGGCTTAATGAGCGTTCATTCTCAGGGTCATAAAGTGATAGCATATTCTAGACATATGTCATCACTTTAAGAGTGGGAATACCCATAAATAGCCAAACAATGCCCTTTATCAGACATAGTCTAACTATTCTCCTGCTGCTCACTGCAGTGGACACCTCTCCTAACCTTGGTCCACATTCTGCTGCCCCTTTCAATTTCTTACCTGCCACACAAAAAACTCTGAAAATCTGATCAGCATTCACTGTACAGGTATGTCTTCCTCTGTCTTTTATTATTTGTGCCTCGAGAATTGTCAGCATGCAACACACTTTACTATATGAACAGGGCCGGAGTTTGGGGGGGGGGGGGGGCAAACAGGGAAATTGCCCAGGGCCCCCTTTCCCAGAGGGGCCCCCTGCTGTTAGGAATCTTTTTTTTTTTTTCATTCAGTTCTTTTATTTATCTCCTAAGGTGCTGCAGCGTTCTGCTGCTGACCCCCCCCCCCTTTCCTCCTTGCACAGTCTCCCCCTCTCCCTATCTTAACCTGCCAAAGTTCGGCATCAGGACGTTCTGTATGGGCGGAGCTATGTTAGCTCCACCCCCATCCTTTGCTCCAGGCTGCAAGGCCCAAACCAGCCTGGGATGACTGGGCCTTCAACTGCATCGGACCCCCAGACCTCAGCTCCTGAACTGCAAAGGGCTCCCAGGACCCTGCCAGTTCCCTCTCCGGCAGGTAAGTCCATCCAGAAAGTGTAGGTGGAAGAGGGGGGTGCAGGGCTGCTTGGGTCACACCACTCTTATTGTAACAGCCCTGCACTAACCTCATGTACTAATGGTCACTGATCTCCCTTGATCCCCCTCTGTGAGCTCTGTCATCTTCCTGCGCCCCCTCTGACAGCCCCCTCTGTGAACTCTGTCATCCCCCTGCACGCCCTCTATAAGCTCCCTGTCCCCCTCTGTCACCTCCCTGCGCCCCCTCTATCACCTCCCTGCGCCTCCTCTGTGAGATCCCAGCTCCCCCTCTGTCAGCTCCCTGCTCCCCCTCTGTCAGCTCCCTGCGCCCCCTCTGTCAGCCTTCTGCGCCCCTAGGGGGCACGGGGGCTGACACAGGGGGCACGGGGGCTGACACAGGGGTGCGCAGGGGACTGACAGAGGGGGGCGCAGGGGACTGACAGAGGGGGCGCAGAAGGCAGACAGAGGGGGCGCAGAAGGCTGACAGAGGGGGCGCCCCCTCTGTCAGCTCCCTGCGCCCCCTCTGACAGCCTTCTGCGCCCCCTCTGTCAGCCTTCTGCGCCCCCTCTGTCAGCCCCCTGCGCCCCGTCTGTCAGCTCCCTGCGCCTCCTTTTTGAGATCCCAGCACCCCCTCTGTCAGCTCCCTGCTCCCCTCTGTCAGCTCCCTGCGCCCCCTCTGTCAGCCTTCTGCGCCCCCTCTGTCAGCCTTCTGCGCCCCCTCTGTCAGCCTTCTGCGCCCCCAGGGGGCACGGGGGCTGACACAGGGGCACGGGGGCTGACACAGGGGGGCGCAGGGGACTGACAGAGGGGGGTGCAGGGACTGACAGAGGGGGGCGCAGGGGACTGACAGAGGGGGCGCAGAAGGCTAACAGAGGGGGCGCAGAAGGCTGACAGAGGGGGGGCAGAAGGCTGACAGAGGGGGCGCAGAAGGCTGACAGAGGGGGCGCAGAAGGCTGACAGAGGGGGCGCAGAAGGCTGACAGAGGGGGCGCCCCCTCTGTCAGCTCCCTGCGCCCCCTCTGTCAGCTCCCTGCGCCCCCTCTGTCAGCCTTCTGCGCCCCCTCTGACAGCCTTCTGCGCCCCCTCTGTCACCCTTCTGCACCCCCTCTGTCAGCCTTCTGCGCCCCCTCTGTCAGCCCCCTGCGCCCCGTCTGTCAGCTCCCTGCGCCTCCTTTTTGAGATCCTAGTGGCCCCTGTGTCAGCCCCCGTGCCCCCTGTGTCAGCCCCCGGCGCCTCCTCTGTCAGTCCCCTGCGCACTATTCTCCTGCTAGTCCCCCGCGCCCCCCTCTGTCAGCCCCCCGCGCCCCCTCTGTCAGTCCCCCGCACCCCCTCTGTCAGTCCCCCGCGCCCCCTCTGTCAGCCCCCCGCGCCCCCTCTGTCAGCCCACCTGCGCCCCCTCTGTCAGCCCCCCGCATCTCCTCTGTGAGATGCCAGTGCCCCTCTGTGCGCGCTCCCTGTGCCTCCTGTGTTTCCCCCTCAGTGAGCTGTGTGTGAGCTCCTTGTGACTCCAGTATGACCTAGGTCTGCAGCACTTTTAGGACACCGCCATATGGCGTGTTTGTGACGTGACCGCGCTTCTTTCACGCTTTCTTTGTTAATTGGGGGGGGGGGGGGTATAGATTAAGAATCTGAGGTACAAATTAGCAGCGTCTTTTTTTTCAGTTCTTGGGGGGAGCAGACCAGGGCTGCTAATCTGTAAAGCTATGTCACACATAACAGTGTCATCCACAGATCCCCATAACAGTGACATCCACAGATCCCCCATAACAGTGTCCTCCACAGATCCCCCATAACAGTGTCATCCACAGATCCCCCATAACAGTGTCATCCACAGATCCCCATAACAGTGTCCTCCACAGATCCCCATAACAGTGTCCTCCACAGATCCTCATAACAGTGTCCTCCACAGATCCCCATAACAGTGTCCTCCACAGATCCCCATAACAGTGTCCTCCACAGATCCCCATAACCGTGTCCTCCACAGATCCCCATAACAGTGTCCTCCACAGATCCCCCATAACAGTGCCAGCCACAGATCCCCCATAACAGTGTCATCCACAGATCCCCCATAATAGTTCATTGCTATGGAATTGCCAGTGATCAGCCACTTATCTTAACATAATGGAGGATGACATACATGCACACTGTGCTCTCCCTTCATTTCAGGGCCCGGATGGGATGACCCTTTTTTTCTGCTTGTGGTTTTTTAAACTGCACCATGGAAAAAAAAGAAGTGCCCTGTCCATTACTCATGCGGGTTCTATGTCCAGAATTCCCTTTGAAAATGAGCATTAATGAAAATTCACAGCAAAACTGCATCAAAAAGTGTTATATAAAAGGCATCAGAAAAAAAATACATCCAAAAAAACCTGATGCGGATTCTACATTAGGTTTTTTTTAAGCACAGAAAATACTGTGAACATACCCAAAGAGGCTGCAGGATCAGCAGCTTACAGTGGAAAGGCTAAAGAGATATAATATGGCAGTCTACAATCAGTGCGGTGGTTGTAACCGCTGTTTGTGCCTACAAAATCCTATTGGACTTCTGGTCCAATATTTCAGGATTTAGGGCCCCACTTTCAATTTTGCCCAGGGCCACACTTTGTTTGAAACCGCCCCTGTATATGAATACCCCTGGTACCCACACTCATATTCACCTCTTTTGAGGTCCACATCTTCAAACTCTTCCAACCATTTTCTCTCTTTGTAGCAGTTGTTCACCATCCCCTCACTCCGCTTTAATATCCCCATTGACACCTGTATCTACCCATTGGCCCCTTGGTTTCTATTATTACCCTCCTCTCTAGGCCTTTCACAACTTACTTTTTCTTCCACGTCTACACACTTGATTTAAAGGTGTTGTCTCACTTCACAAAGTGGCATTTATCATGTAGAGAAGGTTAATACAAGCCACTTACTAATGTATTGTCCATATGGCTTCCTTTGCTGGCTGGACTAATTTTTACATCACATTATACCAGGCCCGCTTCTGCCATGAGGTGAGATGAGAATCTCGCCTCAGGCGGCAGTTTTCTGTATATTTGAGGGGGCGGCATCCAGACTGCAGTTAAACACTGCTGGTGGATGCCGCCTGTGTTCCCTGTAAGCTGTGCTCCCCCCCTCCCCTCCTGGAGCGCAGGGAGCTGGGTCCCATCACTCACTCAGAGCTCAGCTCCCTGAGCTCCTCCCCTTCTTCAGGCCGGCAGACACTGAATGGTGAATTCAGCCTGCAGCCACAGATCGCGGCGCAAGCCTGTGTGCTTGCAGCCCGGGAATCTGCATAAGCTCCGCCCACACAGTCATGCGGAGCCATCTTTGTCTGCAGCAGGGGAGAGAAGACTGTGAGGAACGGGACAAGGTGAGTAGGTACTGTGTTAGGTAAAGAGGAAGCACAGATGGCATTTCTCCTACAAAGGGGACACAAAGGAGAGGGCATTAATACTACAAAGGGGGCACAGTGGAGAGAGCATTAATACAACAAAGGGGCCACAGAGGAGAGGGCAATAATACTACAAAGGGGGCACAGTGTGTATTACTATTACAAAGGGGGGCACAGTGGAGAGGGCATTAATACAACAAAGGGGCCACAGAGGAGAGGGCAATAATACTACAAAGGGGGCACAGTGTGTATTACTATTACAAAGGGGGGCACAGTGGGCATTACTACTAGAAAGGGGGACACACAGGGCATTACTACTGCAAAGCGGGCACAGAGGGCATTACTACTATAAGGGGGGCACAGTGGGCATTACTACTACAAAGGTGGCACAGAGGGCATTATTACCATAAAGGGGCACAAAGGGCTTTTCTACTATAAAAAGGGGCACAGAGGGCTTTTCTACTATAAAGAGGAGCACAGATGGCACTACTACTATAAAGGGGCCACAGAGGGCTTTGCCACTATAAAGGGGGCACAAAGAGCATTACTGCTATAAAGGGGACACAGAGGGCATTACTACTATGAAGGGGGCACAATAGGCATTACTACTGTGCAGGGACACAGTGGGCATTACTACTATGAAGGCGGCCCAGAGTGCATTACTACTGTGAAGGGGGCACAAAGAGGGCATAACTACTGTAAAGGATCATAACTATTATGGGGGCACACTGGGCATTACTACTGTGAAGGGGGCACAAAGAGGGCATAACTACTGTGAAGGATCATAACTATTATGGGGGCACACTGGGCATTACTACCGTGAAGGCGGCACAATGGGCATTACTACTCTGAAGGGGGCCCAGAGAGGGCACAACTACTGTGAAAACTGTGAAAGGGGAGCTAAGATGTGTCTGTCCCTGTGTGTATCACCATCACCATGCCCACAGTGTTCCTATGTCTTGACGCAGCTGCATCAGGACATTCTGTGTGGGGCAAGACGAAGAAGGAAGAGGAGGCAGCACCGCCAGCATGGAGTCCATGGGAGAGGCAGCGGGAGGCACACTAAGGACGCAGGTAATACTACCACATGATCTACACTAGTGTTATCTGTGATTTTACATAGGACTGAAGGTAATACTACCACATTATCAGCACTAGTGTTATCTGTGGTTTTACATAGGACTGCAGGTAACACTACCACATGATCTACACTAGTGTTATCTGTGGTTTTACATAGGACTGCAGGTAACACTATCACATTATCAGCACTAGTGTTATCTGTGCTGTTACATAGGACTGCAGGTAACATCTCGTATTCTGTACTCAGAGATTTATCATTGTGCTACCTGTGGTGTTACATAGGACTGCAGGGAATATCTACTATATTATCTGTACTTGTACTGCCCCAGACCTGGCAGGACAGTCTTGGAGTTCGGTGGTTACTTGACTTTTATAATATTTTTTTAATGGGGGGGGGGGGGGGTGTGCCACTTAAATTTTTGCCTCAGGCAGCAGATGAGCTAGAATCGGCCCTGCTTTATACACTGCTCATTCCCATAGTTACAACCACCCTGCAATCCATCAGTGGTGGCCGTGCTTGCACACTGCTCTGCCTCTCTGTTGACCGGGACCATGGGAGCTCACATGGGCTGGTGCTTTTTCCTATAGTGTATAAGCACGACCACCACTGCTGGATTGTAGGGTGGTCGTAATCATGGAAACAAACAGTATGTAATATGATGGAAAAATTAATCTAGTCAGCAAAGGAAACAATATTGGCACTCACAATAACTTTCTGTCTATAATAAAATGCCATTTGCTGAAGTGAGACAACCCCTTTAATCCTTCAGTTCAGTTCAGCTTCTGACTTAGTAACTCATCTCTACTGATCTTTTACCACAGCCTTTTTCTCTTTACATTCAAGCAGGGGCATAAACTACCATAGCGGCAGACCATGCGACTGCTATGGGGTCCTGGATAAGAGGGGGCCCAGTCTTAGCTGGGATCATCCCCTCTTCTACTGGAGGTAAGAATTTGGTCAGGACTCTACCCTCTAAAGGAACAACTTTTAGCAAATAAGGCAGTGGGAAAAATGGCCTGAGGGTTACTGAAAGGGGTTCAGGCGGAAACTCTTCTGTCCTGTGTGGGGGGCCTGGTTTGATCCTTGCTATGGGGCCCTTATTTAGCTATGTACACCACTGCATTCAAGTATTCCCATCCTTCTCAGGATACTCCTACCTATCACAGAAATCTGTTTGCCATTAAAGGGCCCTTTACTCAGGCTGAGAATCCGCTAGATAATCGCTAACGATCATTGATAGGAACGCTGGTTTATCTGCCGGTGTAAAGATGCTGCCGATTACCCCATAAATTAGCAAAACGTTCATTCGTCATGTAATTGAATAGTTTGTGTAGGCACCTAAATCCTCCTTTCCCGGCAGCAGATTGTGCCGTCTAAACATGTAAATGCAGCGGTCTCCTCCACTGACGAGCAGGCAATTGCTTCTTTCCCGACAATCGCCTGCTAGTTTGTCCCATCTAACGGGACCTTTATGCTCAGCAAGATATAATTGCTCTACAGTTATCATTGTTCCCATTCTCTTCCCTCTTCTGTCCCAACCTGCTTGCCAAACATTACAATGAAATCCTCCCAAGTGCCCTGGAAAATAATAATAATCTTTATTTATATAGCGCCAACATATTCTGCAGCGCTTTACAATTCAGGGGTTCATGTACAAACAGTCATAAATAACGTAGCAACAGACAAGTCCATTATTACAACAAGAGGAATGAGGGCCCTACTCGCAAGAGCTTACAATCTATGAGGAGATAGGGGTGACACAGAAGGTAGAAGTGCTTGTTTTGTACAATGGTCCAGCCATCTTGGGAAAATAGGGGAGCAGATGTAGAGCTGTATGAGCCAGTCACCAGCTAATATATAAAGTGCTTCTGGGTGCGATGGAGAGTTTGGTGGAGGATCAGGTTCAGGGAATGATAAATGGGCTATATATGGAGAGGAGTTAGATCAGGGGAGGTGATAGGCCAACCTAAAAAGATGTGTTTTTAGGGAGCGCCTAAAGCTGTGCAAGTTGTGATTTCATCTGATTTCTTGGGTTAGGGCATTCCAGAGAACCGGGGCCGCTCGGGAGAGAAAGGTTTGGATTTTTGTGGAAGTCAGTCATAAGTCATTGGCTGAACGGAGAGCATGGGTGAGGTGCTAGACAGAGATAAGAGAGTAGATGTAGGGGGTGCAGTACTGTGGAGAGCTTTGTGGGTGAGGATGAGCAGTTTAAATTGGATTTTATACTGAATGGGCAACCAGTGCAGTGATTGGCACAGGGCGGAGGCATCAGAGTAGCGGTTAGACAGATAGGTGACCCTGGCTGCTGCATTAAGAATAGATTGGAGTGGGGAGAGTCTGGTGAGGGGGAAGGCCAATTAATAGTACGCTACAATAATCAACACGGGAATAGATCAGGGCAACAATGAGAGTTTTTGTTGTTTCCATCCAAAGACAAACAGAGGCAATCTTGGCACACACCTCCAACACATTTTCTTCTAAAAAAAATCATAAATCAGTCCTACTCTGCTACAGACTGACCCATCTTTAATCTCCCCTTCATCTCTAAACTTGGATGTTTGTCTACTCTCACCTAACTAACTATCTCATTTTTGTCTTCTTGACCCCTGAACCTTGTTTCTGCACTTTAAAGACAGAAACTGCCTTTACCAAAGTATCACATCATTACCTGACAACTAAATCTAATGATAATTCTGATGATTCTATCTATCTGCCACATTTCACACAGTAGACCACCAGCTTCTATCCGATGTTCTCCACTCTATTGGGTACGAGTATACTGCTGTCTTGGTGTTCTTCCTACCTATTTGACCACTCACTCTACATCTTCTCCTCTTTCCCTTGCAATTTGGGTTCCACAGGGTTCATACCCAGGGTCTCTCTATTCTTTCTTGCGTTTCTACCATCTACAGTACTAACCCACCTAAAAGTATTTCCATTTGAGTGTGTGATACTACTATATTCTCCTAGGCAGCACACCCGCTGTCTTGAGGTTATATTTGACTTATATCTGTCCATCACTCCCTATATTCAATCATTTGTCTGCTGATGTTGCCTGCACCTCAAAAACATTTCCAGAATCTATCATTTTCTTAGTGTGGAAGCAGCAAATACTCTTGTTGTTTTGATTACTATAACTCATTACTCTCCCCTTGCTAATCTCTTTGAAATTCAGTAGCCAGGCACATCTCTGTCCAACGTTACACTGATGGATCTACCCTGTACCAATCACCACACTGGTTGCTAGAAAATACAATTTAAACCTACCACCTTGCCCAGGGGCGGATAGGAGTGTCTAATTTGTCTATAGGTGGGGCAACATAAGTAGGAGGGGTCAGCAATACCATAGCACAAAATAACATGTACCACAGTGCAGCACAATCTATTTCCCCAAAAGCTTTCCCTCTGTGTTGACCATCAATAGCTACCATTTTCTGTTCTCCTCATCCACCAGTTGTCTCTGATTAAGATATGGAGCAGGGGGCTTAGGAAGTGAGATGAAGGTCATAGTTGAATTCAAGAGGACTTGTGTGGTCACTGGCTGGGTACATGAGTACTTGATTCTCACAGCATTACCTACCGCTGAGAGCTCATTATGTACCTGGCCAGCGGAAGAGATGGGGGCTTGGATGGTCTCCTGGGCATCAGCCCCCCAGGAAATTTCTCTGTAAGGTCTATGGCCAATCTGCCCCTGACGTTACCTGTGCTCTCCATTCTGCCAATGATTTAAGACTAACATCCTCCATAAATCAAACTTCCCAATCGCGTCTCCAAGAGCTTTCTTGAGCTGCACTAGTTCTCTGAAATGTGCTACCCTAAGACAATCAAGTTCGCGGCCAATATCCACAGTTTCACGTGTACCCTTTAAACATATCTATTTAGGTTTCCCTTTTTCTCAGAAACTGATCCCTTCCTCCATCAGTATCCCCTACACTCCTTGCACTTAAAGAGGACCTTTCACCACACCTGACATGCCTGTTTTAATAGCTCCATGCATTCCCCATGTAATAACAAGTCTGGAACATCTATTCTTATGGCTCTATGTTGTGCCATTCCTTTATTATTTCTACTAGAAGTTATGAATGAATTGCTATTAGCCTTCAGTAAGGGTACAGAGGGGAGGTAACCAGTTGGGGGTGCGTACCTGAACAAACTCATGCTATCCAATCAGTGCTGCCATTTTCAGACTGCGCAGGTACACACCCCCAACTGGTTACCACCCCTCTGTACCCTTACTGCAGACTGCTAGCAATTATTCATAACTTCTAGTAGAAATGATAAAGGAATGGCACAACATAGAGCCATAAGAATAGCTGTTCCAGAATTGTTATTACATGGGAAATGCATGCAGCTATTAAAACAGGCATGTCAGGAGTGGTGAAAGGTCCTCTTTAAATGTACTTCACATCTATGAAGGTACAGGCACCGGCTCATTCAGCTTTATACAGTGTGTATTCCCCTATTTAGTGTAATGATGGCTGGACCATTGTACAAAACAAGCACTTTTACCTTTCGTGTCACCCCCATTTACTCATAGATTGTAAACTATTGAAAGCATGGAAATGTGATGTCTGTACATTTACCCTCTGAATTGTAATGTACTGTGGAATATGTTGCTGCTGTGTAGTAAAAAATGATTACCGTATTTAACACTTTCACATCCTCTTAGGCACAGGCATGAAGTTTGCAAACATCACAAATTAGTTAAATATACGAAAGAAAGATTAGCCCACAAATAAATGCTATAAAATACAAATATAATTGAATTTAATAACATAACATACAACACATTACATGCTGTTTTCATAAATGCGTCACCTTAGATTCAGACATAATCCTGGATATCTCTGTATGCACTACAATGAGTGTTGGAAGCACTAAAACATTAAATTGGGGAATAAATCTGCAACAAATTACAATGAAGAAGAACAAAAATTGCAGGAAAAAAACAACAAAGGAATTTTCTGTTTAAAGAAAATTTCATTGTATAAATTCCACACTGTACCTAATAAGATCTTGTAGCCTGCCATGCCGTCCAGATTGAATTCTTCATATTCCTTCTTGAGGAGTAGTACAGCTTTCCAAATGGCTGATAGAGCACTTCTAAGAGCAGTCTCATTACTGGTTGTACATGGAGTGAACAGAGCTAAGGGAACAAACAAAAGTAATAGTCTCATTGTCAACCGAGAATGAAGTATATCTGCACCTGCCTTACACAAGTCCTGGTGTAAGGCTTCTCTTCTGTTTGCTTAATAGCTCAAGACCTGTATGTAGGGTGTAACTAAACTTAGGTTGGTTGTGGGAGGGATCTCTCTAATGGCTTACTATTAACCTCTTCCTATAGAGCAGAGTGGCACAGCAATCAATAGATCTGTTCAAGTCAGTGCTACAACATCACTATTAGCATGCACAGGTACAGCTTATAATTATTGGCACTGGCACCATGTGAGTCAGACAACAAGTACATAAGGTTCAGAAGGGAGGGACACAGGAGCCTTATAATGTATGAAAAATACTTAATATGTGTAGAGATTGATGGTATCTGTACTTCATACCTTTTTTTCACCTGCGCTTTATATGAGATAGCACCAAGTATGTTCTAGTTTTACCCCAAACTCAGTTCATCTGTATGAAACTTAACGAAGAACTCCCGCAAAAATTTTTATTCTCAGACCTGTTAGAAAGGTGCATGATGTAATCTGTAATGAATGTCATTTTCTTATCAGAGGCTGAAACTGAGAGTTTCCACTCTCTTCTTATTGTAGCTGGGTCATGTGACCAACTCCCTGACATCCAACTGACCCAGGACAGCAAGCCAGTAACTGCTCTATTCATTCCTATGAGATTGAAAGTGAGGCTCCCATAGGAATGCATAGAGAATTAGACTTCCTGTCCACACATAAGTTGCTGTGTGAGTTTATGGGTCTAATTGCTAGTCAAGACACAGATAAGAAACATCAGGGAGATATAACTCAAAAATTCAGCTACTGGTAAGAAAATGACATTAACTACAGATTACATCATGTACATTTCTAGCAGGACATGGAATAAATTTTTCATAGTTTAACCTCTTTAGGTTGCACTTTTGCACTTTACAATATTTAGTGGCCATTTTGCACCTGTGTTTTTTGGGGTAAAATGCCAGTGTTATGTGCTTCCTGTTAAACAGGCAACTGCTGGCCACAGTAGCCTGTGCTTTGTCTTGTTTCACACACTAAGGGCTCATGCACACAAATGTCTGCTGGCCGTTCAGCAACATCCGTGCGGTTTCCACAGACGGATGCAAACCCATTCAACTTAAATCGGTCCGTGATCTGCCCACACTTGCAGTGCGGAGGCATGGAGAGAAACCCCATAGAAACACTTCATAGTGCTTCCGTGGGGTTCCGTGCCACCGTTCCGCAATGCACCTTTTGGATTGCGGACCCATTTACTTGAATGGGTCTGCATCCATGATGTGGTGCACGAACGGCCAGAACACAGCCCAGCTGGAACACGGTTGTGTGCATCAGGCCTTAGTTTATGTTTTATGTGGATTCCTGGATTTGTGACCTTCTGCCTAAGGTACAAAAACACCAGTAAGAAAAAAACACTTTTACAGCCTGCATTTCATATTTCCCATAGACCTGCAAAAAATTCAACTGAAAATGCAAAACTGCGAAAAAACACCTTTAAAATACTACGCATGAATGCAACCTTAGGACATATTCACATGTCCGTGGTATGTCTGTCCCTGTTTCATCCACGTCACTGTCCGTGACTCATTAGTTATTTTCAGTCTGTGTATCACCCGTGTTTCACGGACACTGCTAGGCTGAAAATGAGTTTCCACATCATCTTTTAGCAGCAATCCGTGAAAACCACATATCAAACACTGATGTCATCCATGCTGTGGTATTCATGGACTCATAGACTATAATATGTGTGAGGGATCGATAATCCTGGACAAAATAGAGCATGCTTCAGGGGTATCATTAAGGACCTTCAGTCTTTTTTGAGCTAAAGCCAGGAGTGTGTTGGACGGGAATAAGAAAAATAAAGGAAGGCCTTAAGGTCCTACAACATATGGCACTGGCCTTTTATAACTATGAAAAACACCAGAAAAACCGCTTGCTGTTTTTATTGATGCGTATTTCAAGACTGATGTGTATTTTTAACACACACTGTATTTACCTCTAGTGGTTTCTTCATGATGATTTTCCTCTATAGAGAAGGAGATGTGAAAATGTAAACTAAAAACAAACGTCAAGAGCTCCAGCATGCGGCATTTTTGAAAAGAAGCCACCTACCTAACAAAAATGCCTGTGTTTCATATTTCCCATAGAACGTCTGCTATCTGACGTAGGCATTTTTACAGCAAAAATGCACTAAAAACACAGATTAAAAATAAAAAAAAGAGAGTGCAGAAAAACTCCAGCAAAAATCTTTGTGGAAAACACCCTAAGGGTTCTGTGCTGGAATGTGTGGAGGTGGATGGGAGTGGTAGTAGTACTTACAGTTCACTGTGGCAATCTCTCCCTCTGTCTTTCTCTGGGGCTGTGCAGTGACAGAATGGTGCACTCTTTCTTCCTCCGGGGCACTCCCTGGAGTTGAGGCTCCTGCCTGGTGGTAGTTGGGGTGCCCTTGATGGTAGATACTTGGCAGATGCAGGGGCGAGACAATAACCAGACTCGTTGCGTGCAATAAATCAAGTCTATTTACCGAAGTTGATAATAAGGATCATAGTACAAGTAGCACCAAGGCACAGTCCCAAAGTATATCACAGTGCACTAATCTCTCAGTAGAAGTGTATGGACTTCAGCAATGATGAAGGTTGTAGTACTCCCTCTTGCTGTCTCTCTCTAAAGTCTCTCAGCAGAACCACAAGCATGCAATAAGGTTCTTGTTAAATCCTTATGCGATTCTCAGATTGCGAAGTGCAGAAATGTTTCTCAAAATGTAGGGGATGCTTGCTTTAGCAATATTGCCTTTCAAAGCAATAAGGTCCTCTAACTTCCTTCTTTCTGGAGTACTCTGGTAATGAAGTTGCTTCCTTGGCTAAAGTCAATAATATGGCTTTGCACACTTTGCAGTAGTCCCTCTGGGGTACTGCCCTGCCACACAACATTTTTTGGGGCTTGCAAAAAACACCATGAAATTAATTAGTTTTTAGAGTTTTAGGCTCTTGGTCTTATAAACAAATGTATGGGACAATGCCTGAAACATTCGGAGTATTGCACAATTTAAAAAAACGCCAGGAAGCTATCACCACAGGAAAAATTCCAGGAAGCAATAAAACAACACTCAAAACACTCAGGGGGAATTTATCATTAGGAGAATATTTGAAGTCAGTTTTGCTTCAGTCTGTGTTGGAGTACTTTGTGCCACATTTATCAAATGTCAACGGTTGTTTGATAAATTTGGCTTGTCCTTAGACCTAACACTTCTGTCTAGAGAAGGTCCTCCACTTTTCCTACTCCACCCTCCTCCTGGAGTGAGATTGCGACTATTTTGCGACTTTTTTAAAAAGTCGCAATGATAAATCTGGAGTGAAACTCATTAACATAGATAACCACACCCACTTTTCCACCCATATTACAAAACTGGAGTGACTGGTGTATACATGCAAAAAGTCACAAAATTTTGCGCAAGTGAGTGTAAAAATTCGCAAATTTTTGCGCAATTGATATATATTATTTTATTTATAAAAAATAAAACATTTCCTGCATGCAGCACTTTTTTCCATCTAAAATAATGGATTTCAGATGGAAAAGGCTAAAACGGATGCAAAATGTGCATAACTGAGCATAACAAATGCTTAAAATACAGGATCCATTTTTTTCATTTGCTGTTTTGTTCTTCAGATCAGAAGAACGTAAAATTAAACAGTGACGTGAACCCGGCCTAACCGGTATTCGTATTTCTTATTCAGTGGTGTTGTAGACTCGAGGGCTTTCAGAACAGGTTTACTTATACACATATCATGTGACAGATCATGTGGCACTTTGATTTCACACAGGGGGGCAACTAATGTAAATCTAGAAGTTAATTAGTTTTGGGATTTCTTAGCAAACAGGGTGAACCAAGTATGCACTCACTATTTTTTAAACAAGATTTTTTTATGCTACTTTAACAATTTGCAGTATTTTGTCAGATCCATTACATAAATTTTAATTACAGGTTGTAATGTGACAAAACAGGAAAAACACCAAGACACTGTAATTAGTCACCCACTGACTTTAGAAATGAAAAGAGAAGGAACTTTCTATCTCAAGAAGCAAAGTTGCTATTCACAGATATTGTCTAAATTCAGTTTTATGTACATAAAATATTTTTTTATTGTTCCTATTTCTTGTCCTTTTTTTAAGCCCCTGCCTTTCGTATTGTATAGAGCATTTTATGTAAAGTAATGAGTGTTCTGTATTCAAAACTAGTTTATATTACTATTTACACTAAAAAAATGACAGACCAAATAATGGCATTAGGATCGTGGATGACATGACAATTAACAAGGCTGGAAAATTTACTGTAAATGGCCATATTATTATATTATCCTTCTCCTAATTGATGCTTACTTGAAATGACGTTAGAGGGGGCTGGAGAGATGGTGTGATGTTATTTACATGGGACTGTATGGTGGAGGGAGGAATATAACTAAAAGGGGCACTGCAGGGGGCATTAAAAATACTGGGGGCACTTCAGGGTGAGCATTATAACAGTAGGGGGCACTGTAGGAGTATTATCAATACAGGGGACATTATGGGCATTCTTGTTAATACTGGGGGCTCTATAGGAGGGACTTATAGATCCGCCTTATTTCTACTAAGAGCATTATGGGGGTCCTTATTACTACTGGGGGGTCTGTAGAGAGCTTTCTTACCACTGGGGGAACAATAGGGGGGGGTCATTTCTACTGGGTGCCCTGTGATGGCATTATTAATACTGGAGGGCTCTAATTGGGGCACTTTAGGGGGCAGTATTACTAATGGGGGCACTCTTGGGGAGCGTTATCATGGTTGGGGGCATTGTAAGGGGCAGTATTACTAGTGGGGGCACTCTAGAGGGGAATCATTATTGGTTGGACTATGAGGAGCACTATTACTATGGGGGGACTATCTGTATGATCAGTAATATTTCTTCAGGATAGTATTTGGGGGTATTGGGGAGCAAAGCGAGCAGCAGGATAACACTGTGGGGACTCCAGGTTGAGAGATGATGATGGTCATCCAGACGAAATGGAGAAGATGATGACAGAGAAGATCTACATCAGAGGAGACGTCACCTGGGAGGCACTGGATGTGACAGGTATAGGAAGCACAAGAAAGTGCAGGGGGAGAGTTGATTTAGAGAACTGGGCCATATTCTCTGGGGCTTGGGCCCCAAATCTTTTGAGACCCTAGCAACACCCCTGCCTGTCGCATATTCATTGCAAATCTTTCTGATACAATTTATATTCTACGGTAACAACCCATAGGGTACGATCACATGGATCACATGTCATGCTGCGTTTCAGTACCGCACGGCCAAGGGGGTCACAACAGGCCCTAAATAAGCTAATGAAGACCGCACCGTTCAGTGACTCTGTATTGTTAATGGACGCACAGCACCTTCGATACCGTGTGGCCATTAACAATACAGACCCACTGAACAGTGTGGTCTTCATTAGTTAGAGCCCACTGTGGCCGTTTTGGCTGGGCAGTACTCGAATGCAGTATGGCCACGTCACAGCAGTAACACAACCGAATCATGTGGCCATACCCTTATATAGGTAAGACTGTTCAATTGTTAGTATTCATTAGTAATTACATAGCTAGTATAGTTGAAAAAAAGATATGCCCATCAAGTTCAGCCAAGGGATTGTGGGGATGTGAATTTGAGAAAAGAGGAGTGAGACACAGACTTCTACACATTTTCATAAGCATTAAAGGGATATCCTGATTGTTTGAAGTTATCCACAGGATAGGGATACTGCTGGGACCCCCACCGATCATGAGAATACCTCCTGCAGCCCCCCTGAAATGAACAGAATGACCAATCTGATGCCCCTAGTGTTAGAAAAGGTCAGTTATCTAATGTACCAGGCTGGCAGCTGCAGGTGCCCTCCTGCATTTAACTGTATTGCCGTCCTCAGAGGTTGTAATGTTGGTCTGGGCTGAGTGGAGAAGATGAGGGAAGAGAACATCTACATCAGAGGGGCAGCTTCTGGGCAGTATTTTGTGCTGTACTGTATTTTATATTAAAATGTATGATTTCATACTGTTTTTCGATATGGCTACTGCAAAGAAAGCGCATGGCACAGGAATTACTTCTTTGGTGTTCAGTTTTCTATTGTGTTCTTTCCAGGAAAGTCATCTGCACCTGTGTTTTATGTTTTGAAAACCTAAAATTACATTTTATACCTGCAGATGAAGATGGACTACTGTCCCAAGATTTTGATTGGCAGATTGAAGAGTTCTACACAAGCACTGGATGATAGATCTGCTCTTGTAAGATGTTCTGCTTCAGAGATAATAGCCAAAAGGTTAATTATTTTATTTGTGGTTTTATTGGATAGAATATGCATTTCTGTAAAGGTTTAACAAATACGTGTATAATGGCGGAAACAAAGGTCTTGAAGTCTAACTAATAATCCACTGCTTTGTAAACACCATGGTTGCTGCTACATATAAACTCTCCTGGAGCATTACCGCTTTCTAAGGACTATTCATACTCTTTCTGAAGAGTTTAATGCTGCTCTCCACACAGACCATTATTAGCTCTATAAATGGGGAACATGCCGCTTGCTTTCAGCACAATCTCTAGAAGCTTTTTGTCTACAGATGGCGAATATCAGCATTTGTGTAATAAATACATTCTAGCTCGGTCTATGCTCTGCGTGAAGTATGACAGACACATCTCATGTCCAATGAGCTTCATTTCTGAGCAAAGAAAAATGATTTTATTACTACATTCTATAATGTAACATAAAGCAATTGTTTGGTTCTAAATATCATAAAGAAATGTCTTCCATTAGGAGATGAAATCTCTGACGTATGCATCTAATTCTTTTAGCATATATTTGGCTGGTACACATCGACTACACTGTCTTATACAGAGGGGTATATGTTATTTGGCATTGGGGTTATAATTAATATGGCAATAAATGTATAATTGATCGAGAAAGGTATATGTGTGTTTTGTATAAGGTGTTCTGCAAAAAAAATTTAAGCAACAACTTAAAAAAAAAAAACGACTTTCATTTGAACTGTACTTGTAGGATGCGGTTTTACAGTTCAGATACACCATGCCACATTTGATGCATTATCTCCCAGATTTGGCAAAAAAATATTGTATACGGTAAATTATGCTCCTACTTAGCAATCATCCAGTTCCACTCAGTCTCAGTAGAAATGTCTATTTAGGCCCCAGTAGTGACCTCTTTACATATAATGTCCCCAAGTAGGAGCTTCTGCACATATAATGACCCCTCCCCCCGGTAGTGGCCTTTTCACACATAATGCCCCCCAATTGTGGCCTCTTAAATATAGTGCCCCCCCCCCAGCAGTGGCGTTTTGAAATATAGTGACCCCCCTAGTAAGCGCTTCTTTAAATATAGTGCCCCCAGTAGTGGCTTCTTTAAATATAGTGCCCCCAGTAGTGGCTTCTTTAAATATAGTGCCCCCAGTAGTGGCTTCTTTAAATATAGTGCCCCCAGTAGTGGCTTCTTTAAATATAGTGTTCTCTGTGCAATTAATGCCCTCTGTGTATATAATGTACCAACTCTTTCCCAGTAGTGTCCACAACCCCCGCCCCCCCCCCCCCCCCCCCAAAAAAAAAATAGTCGCCTCACTCCCACTGTCTGGGATGCAGGCCTCTTCCAGCCTGCTGCCCTGCCTGCCTGTGTCAGGGCACAGGCAGGCGCAAATGTCATTGCGACCTCCTGCACCGGGTCTCCAACGGCGCATTTTGTCACGCTGCTTGTGACTCAGTGCAGGAAGTTGCAATGATATCATCGTGACCTTCCTGCACCATAGCACTGCCTCATAGGCATATGAGGCTGAACAACTGGGCACAGGAGCCAATGCTTCCCATCCTGACCGTTCATCTCTTGCACCCCCCGCGGACAAATACCAGATGATCCACAGCCCGGTGGTTGGGAATTGCTGATCTCACACCCAGATACTACACTAAATAAATACTAGGTATGCTACATACTATGCTCATCCTCTGCAGACCCTGCACCCCATATACACTGTGCTGTACCCCTTATACCTGCTTACCCTGCAGCCTGTATACACTCTGCTGTACCCAATATACAGTGCCTTGCGAAAGTATTCGGCCCCCTGGAACTTTTCAACCTTTTGCCACATTTCAGGCTTCAAACAAAAAGATATAACATTTTAAATTTTTGGTGAAGAATCAACAAGTGGGTCACAATTGTGAAGTGGAACGAAATTTATTGGATCATTTAAACTTTTTTTGTAATAATAAAACTGAAAAGTGGAGGGTGCAAAATTATTCGGCCCCCTTGCATTAATACTTTGTTGCTCCACCTTTAGCTGCGATTACAGCTGCAAGTCGCTTGGGGTATGTCTCTATCAGTTTTGCACATCTAGAGACTGAAATTCTTGCCCATTCTTCCTTGCAAAACAGCTCGAGCTCTTTGAGGTTGGATGGAGAGCATTTGTGAACAGCAGTTTTCAGCTCTTTCCACATATTCTCAATTGGATTCAGGTCTGGACTTTGACTTGGCCATTCTAAGACCTGGATACGTTTATTTTTGAACCATTCCATTGTAGATTTTGCTTTATGTTTGGGATCATTGTCTTGTTGGAAGATAAATCTCCGTCCTAGTCTCAGGTCTTTTGCAGACTCCAACAGGTTTTCATCCAGAATGGTCCTGTATTTGGCTCCATCCATCTTCCCATCAATTTTAACCGTCTTCCCTGTCCCTGCTGATGAAAAGCAGGCCCAAACCATGATGCTGCCACCACCATGTTTGACAGTGGGGATGGTGTGTTCAGGGTGATGAGCTGTGTTGCTTTTATGCCAAACATATCGTTTTGCATTGTTTCCAAAAAGTTGGATTTTGGTTTCATTTGACCAGAGCACCTTCTTCCACATGTTTGGTGTGTCTCCCAGGTGGCTTGTGGCAAACTGTAAACGAGACTTTTTATGGATATCTTTGATAAATGGCTTTCTTCTTGCCCACTCTTCCATAAAGGCCAGATTTGTGAAGTGTTCGACTGATTGTTGTCCTATGGACAGACTCTTCTACCTCAGCTGTAGATCTCTGCAGTTCATCCAGAGTTCATGTATGGCAGGTGTTGTGAAGGGGTTAAATCTTTGATGAGCTCTGGATTACAATGGGATGGATGTTCTCTTCAGCTAACAGAACAAATAGTGTTCTCCACACTACTTCCTAGCATGTTTTCTCATTCCAATCTAGAATTATGGTATTTTCAGACCTTTTGCACCACAAGTGACCTGACTGGACATGGTAGGCCTCTAGGACATGCTGGCATCTGGTCAGGTATGACAATCTGGTTCACATGTTCATAAGCAGTTAGATATAGGATGCCTCTGAACAGCTTGCCCTTTTTCCTTAAATACTCATCTCCTTAGCCTTAATGGCTTGAGCAACTTATGATCAGCGGGAAGAGCAAAGGAGAAGGCAGAAGCAGTTACAAACCACTTCTGTCTTCTCCTCAGGGTCCCTGACAGCTGGATACCTGACCTGCTCCTGCTAGATGGCAGGAGAAGGAGCTGTAATTCTGCACTGTACATGTAGGGTGCTCCAAATTAAAGCCCAGCATCTAGCACTGTACATGTAGGGTGCTCCGGATAAAAGCCCAGCATCTAGCACTGTACATGTAGGGTGCTCCAAATTAAAGCCCAGCATCTAGCACTGTACATGTAGGGTGCTCCGGATAAAAGCCCAACATCTAGCACTGTACATGTAGGGTGCTCTGGATAAAAGCCCAGCATCTAGCACTGTACATGTAGGGTGCTCCAAATTAAAGCCCAGCATCTAGCACTGTACATGTAGGGTGCTCCAAATTAAAGCCCAGCATCTAGCACTGTACATGTAGGGTGCTCCAAATTAAAGCCCAGCATCTAGCACTGTACATGTAGGGTGCTCTGGATAAAAGCCCAGCATCTAGCACTGTACATGTAGGGTGCTCCAAATTAAAGCCCAGCATCTAGCACTGTACATGTAGGGTGCTCCAAATTAAAGCCCAGCATCTAGCACTGTACATGTAGGGTGCTCTGGATTAAAGCCCAGCATCTAGCACTGTACATGTAGGGTGCTCTGGATTAAAGCCCAGCATCTAGCACTGTACATGTAGGGTGCTCTGGATTAAAGCCCAGCATCTAGCACTGTACATGTAGGGTGCTCCAGATAAAAGCCCAGCATCTAGCACTGTACATGTAGGGTGCTCCGGATAAAAGCCCAATATCTAGCACTGTACATGTAGGGTGCTCCAAATTAAAGCCCAGCATCTAGCACTGTACATGTAGGGTGCTCCGGATAAAAGCCCAGTATCTAGCACTGTACATGTAGGGTGCTCCGGATAAAAGCCCAGCATCTAGCACTGTACATGTAGGGTGCTCTGGATTAAAGCCCAGCATCTAGCACTGTACATGTAGGGTGCTCTGGATAAAAGCCCAGTATCTAGCACTGTACATGTAGGGTGCTCCGGATAAAAGCCCAGTATCTAGCACTGTACATGTAGGGTGCTCTGGATTAAAGCCCAGCATCTAGCACTGTACATGTAGGGTGCTCCGGATAAAAGCCCAATATCTAGCACTGTAGCACTGTACATGTAGGGTGCTCCGGATAAAAGCCCAGTATCTAGCACTGTACATGTAGGGTGCTCCGGATAAAAGCCCAGCATCTAGCACTGTACATGTAGGGTGCTCCGGATAAAAGCCCAGCATCTAGCACTGTACATGTAGGGTGCTCCGGATTAAAGCCCAGCATCTAGCACTGTACATGTAGGATGCTCTGTATTAAAGCCCAGCATCTAGCACTGTACATGTAGGGTGCTCCGGATAAAAGCCCAGCATCTAGCACTGTACATGTAGGGTGCTCTGGATAAAAGCCCAGCATCTAGCACTGTACATGTAGGGTGCTCCGGATAAAAGCCCAGTATCTAGCACTGTACATGTAGGGTGCTCTGTATTAAAGCCCAGCATCTAGCACTGTACATGTAGGGTGCTCTGGATAAAAGCCCAGCATCTAGCACTGTACATGTAGGGTGCTCCGGATAAAAGCCCAGTATCTAGCACTGTACATGTAGGGTGCTCTGGACTAAAGCCCAGCATCTAGCACTGTACATGTAGGGTGCTCCGGATAAAAGCCCTGCATCTAGCACTGTACATGTAGGGTGCTCTGGATAAAAGCCCAGCATCTAGCACTGTACATGTAGGGTGCTCTGGACTAAAGCCCAGCATCTAGCACTGTACATGTAGGGTGCTCTGGATAAAAGCCTCTTATCTAGCACTGTACATGTAGGGTGCTCTGTATTAAAGCCCAGCATCTAGCACTGTACATGTAGGGTGCTCCGGATAAAAGCCCAGCATCTAGCGCTGTACATGTAGGGTGCTCTGTATTAAAGCCCAGTATCTAGCACTGTACATGTAGGGTGCTCTGTATTAAAGCCCAGCATCTAGCACTGTACATGTAGGGTGCTCTGTATTAAAGCCCAGTATCTAGCACTGTACATGTAGGGTGCTCTGTATTAAAGCCCAGCATCTAGCACTGTACATGTAGGGTGCTCCGGATAAAAGCCCAGCATCTAGCACTGTACATGTAGGGTGCTCCGGATAAAAGCCCAGCATCTAGCACTGTACATGTAGGGTGCTCCAAATTAAAGCCCAGCATCTAGCGCTGTACATGTAGGGTGCTCCGGATAAAAGCCCAGCATCTAGCGCTGTACATGTAGGGTGCTCTGTATTAAAGCCCAGTATCTAGCACTGTACATGTAGGGTGCTCCGGATAAAAGCCCAGCATCTAGCACTGTACATGTAGGGTACTCCGGATAAAAGCCCAGCATCTAGCACTGTACATGTAGGGTGCTCCAAATTAAAGCCCAGCATCTAGCGCTGTACATGTAGGGTGCTCTGGATTAAAGCCCAGCATCTAGCACTGTACATGTAGGGTGCTCCGGATAAAAGCCCAACATCTAGCACTGTACATGTAGGGTGCTCCGGATAAAAGCCCAACATCTAGCACTGTACATGTAGAGTGCTCTGGATTAAAGCCCAGCATCTAGCACTGTACATGTAGGGTGCTCCGGATAAAAGCCCAGCATCTAGCACTGTACATGTAGGGTGCTCCGGATAAAAGCGCAGCATCTAGCACTGTACATGTAGGGTGCTCCGGATAAAAGCCCAGCATCTAGCACTGTACATGTAGGGTGCTCTGGATTAAAGCCCAGCATCTAGCACTGTACATGTAGGGTGCTCCGGATAAAAGCCCAGCATCTAGCACTGTACATGTGCTTGGTTGTTGTGGAGTTATCTTGGTGCAAGGCCATTATCCTTACTGAGCATTTAATTGAGGGCTGCCTGCAGTAGACGGCTGTGCTGCTGCAGCCAGTTGCTCTACAGAGTGCATTGTATTGTACGTAACAGTGTTGCGGTAGCTGGGCACCCCCTGGCAGTTTGCACCCAGGGGAACCTACCCTCTGCTCCCCCCCCCCATGCAGCGCAGGGCAAGAGGCAGCATCGAAGCTAGAAACCCTCTGATGCTCCACTGATACAGGCTAAATGTGTGAATGGGAGCTTATGTCCGGATTCAGCTCTGTGACTCACATTATATAGGGCTATTAGTTAACTGCTGGTGACGTACCCGGCTTTTTTTCAGTATGCTAAGCGGAAGCTTTCGGTCTAGCAGTGAGCCCGGTGATGCCACTGGCACTAAAGACCATCATTTGTGCCGGTGACGTCACCGGGCTCACTGCTAGGTGGAAGCCTCCGCCTAGCATGCCCATGAGAAGCCCCGTACGTCACTGTTAGTAAAGAAAAAGCCCTTACTCTGCGCGATGCATCACAAGGCAAGGGGGAGCACCAGAGCAAGAAACGCTCCAATGATACAGGCTAAATGTGTGAATGGGAGGCTTATGTCCAGATTCAGAGCTTTAACTATGATGATGGGAGGGGCCCGGGTAAGGAATGGGAAATGCAGGCACCCAGGGCAGCGGACGATTAAAGGGGTTATTCAACCCCTATAATGACCCCCCAATGCCCGGGCCCCTCGTATACATTATACTTACCCCGCTCCCCTCGTTAGTATAGATCCCTGCACAGCTGCAGCTGCATCTCCCCGTTGCTCAGATCAAAACATCCGGTGACAGGGGGAACAGCCAATAGCAGGCAGCGATGGGGATGAGCCTCCATAGTGTCACCCACAGGGATCCAGGGAGCGGGGTAAGTATGATCTATAGGAAGGCCTGGGCATTGTGGGGGGCATTTTTAGTATTGGGTAACCCCTTTAACGTGTACCTGTCATTTCGGTTTATTTTTTAGTATAGTGTAGGGACAGGGATGTTATACATTTTTGTAAGAAACTTCATTAGGAAAAGATGTTTCTCTGTACTAGAAAACACTAATATAAGTGAGCACTGCAGTGTTCTAGGCCGCAAGCCTACAGCCACCTATAGACTAGAGACTGGTGGCGATCTGCCATAGATATCTCAAGGATGGCAATACAGTTGAAAGTAATGCTCCCACCTCCAGTTAAAGGAGATCTGGGTTAACACTGCGCTTCTCTAAACTGGCAGTTGTTTTAACAACTGGTTTGAGAGAACCAGAGAACTGGTGGGATCCCCCATATTCATTAAGACTAATCAGTATACAAATGTAAATGTGGTGCGAGTGAGCTGAAAGTAAGCGTATGTCTCCAAGAAAGGACAACTTGTAGGCGAAAAATTATGCAACTCCCCACTCAAAACTGATGATGAAAAATACGCCAGCCCTGGAGTGGAGTAGAAATTAGATTGTGTGCAACTAAATCAGGCGCAAAATAAGACGCACCTACATAAATAGGTGCAAAATTTAGAAAACGTCTGAATTAATCTAAAAAGCAAATTAGGAGAACAAGGAGCAAATGCCTCCAAAACAGGCATATTTTCAGTTGTAAATGCGACTAAAAAAATAAGAATCTAAAACAGCATTTTTGCACCTAAAAACTGGCGCAGACAATATAGTAACTGTGCCCCACAGTGTGTGGCAGGCTGCTCTAGTCCACCACTGAATATCAGATAAGAGGTGCCCTCCTCCGATCAGCTGAGCAATGTCTGGGCCATGTGGCTAGTGATGCAGTTAGTGCAGAATCTTTGAAGAATCTGCAGTGTGTGAACAAGGAAACGTGAATGAGCCTACAGTATGAGGACAGGTCCGCTCCCAGCAGTGTGGGGTCTCAGTGACATATTTTAGTTTCTACAATAAAATGTGTTCCTGTATATCAGGGGTTTACTATTTCCAACATAAGAAATGGCAAAGTGCATGAAAGGAGTTTAGACTTCGACACATCTTCCGATTTGAGGGTCTGAGGGTCTCAATGACGTCAGAAGACGCATGCACAGATATAGCACCGCACAGGAAGAGTCAGCATACAGGCTCCCGGGAGGGAGGTGTGACGTCACGAGCCACATGACGCAGCGCCTACGGACTCAATAGGAAATAGACTTACACTAGGAGAAACCAATCAGGGGGAGGGGGCGGGGCTAAGCGGCATGTCGCCTGTCACAAGTCTGTTCCGTACACAGACCATGGCTGGCAGGAGCGCGGTGCTGCTGGCGGGCTGTACGTGTATGGCGGCGGCTCTGCTGCTGTCTGGCGCTGGCCCCGCATGTCTTCTCTCCGCCCTGGCTTTGGTGGTCGCGCTGGTCTGGGTTAGCGGCTGCGGTATCCCCGGGAGCCCGTCCCACGTGTGTGTGCTGGTTCTGGGAGACCTGGGCCGCAGCCCGCGGATGACGTATCACGCCTTGTCGCTGGTTAGGAACGGGTTTAGTGTGACCCTCGCCGGCTTCCGTGGTAAGACAGCTCAGCTGGTAAGGCTCTGATTAGTGAGTGTTCCGGGCTGCTCCTCCACAGTGACTGACCGAGCAGGAAGTGTGGGCTACAGCCGTGTCCCCCGGTCACACTAATGCCTGCCGTCTCTGTAGAAAGCGCAACAGTTCGGCTGTTCCATACTGACGTGCTTTACATTACCAGGCTGAAGATGGTTTCTTTTTCATCAGTTTCTTATTCATATTTGTATTTTTTGCTTTTATAAGAATTTTGAGAACACCTTATTAAAGAGGCTCTGTCACCCAAACGCAACCTACCCTACCAGGCATATAGCCTGGTAGGGCTGATGCCGCTGATAAAAGCCGTACCTTTGATAGTGATGTAAGATGTCCGGTTTTGAAGAAACAGCAACTTTTACAAATAATTAAATGAGCCTTCGGAGCACTCGGAGGCGGGGTTACGCCGTCCGAGCACTCCTGAAGGTACGCCCCTTTTCATTTGTAATGCTGCAGCCTCCACTAAATAACGCCCCCTTGCATTTTGAGTGACAGCGCTAGACCGGTGGGTCTAGCGCTGAGTTCCAGCGCCTGCGCACTTGTCTCCTTGCCGGCACATGCGCACAGGATCATTTCTTTCCTGTCCCAGCCTCTGAACATGTCTTCTGCGCACGCACCGCCAGTTCTGGGTTTAGTGACGTGGCGGCGCGTGCGCAGAAGACATGTTCAGAGGCCGGGACAGGAAAGAAATGATAATGTGCACACGCGCCGGCAAGTGCTGTCACTCAAAATGCAAGTGGGCGTTAGTGGAGGCTGCAGCATTACAAATGAAAGGGGCGTACCTTCAGGAGTGCTCGGACGGCGTAACCCCGCCTCCGAGTGCTCCGAAGGCTCATTTAAATATTTGTAAAAGTTACTGTTTCTTCAAAACCAGACATCTTTGAAGAATATGCCTGGTAGGGTAGGTTGCATTTGGGTGACAGAGACTCTTTAAAGAAGAACTCCCGCAAAAAATTTTATTCCATGTCCTGCTAGAAATGTACATGATGTAATCTGTAGTGAACGTCATTTTCTTACCAGTGTCTGTATTTTTGAGTTATATCATCCTGAAGTTTCTTATCTGTGTCATGTGACCAGGAATTAGGCCTCTTTCACACTAGCAGCAGCCCGGATCCGGCAGGTGAAGGGTGCCACCGGATCCGTGCTGCCGCAGGGATATGTCACACAGTACATACACACAGACAAAGACACATACACATACATACTTACATGCTCCCGGCAGGTCTCCACAGCACAGGAGGAGCAGGACGGCGCGCACATAAGACGATTCCCCACAGCGCCCTCTGCTGGGCGCCAGGTGGAATCGTCCTATGTGTGTGCCGTCCTGCTCCTCCTGAGCTGTGGAGACCTGCCGGGAGCATGTAAGTATGTATTTGTATGTGTATATGTCTGTTTATGTGTATGTGTATGTCTGTATGTGTGCAGGTGACGGATCCGTCATGAACTCCATTAAAAGTCAATGGAGGACGGATCCGTTCAGCACTGTGGCACACCAAACGGATCCGTCCCCATTGACTTTCATTGGGGGTCATGACGGATCCGTCTTGGTGCGGATGCCTGGACAGGAGAGCAAACCGCAGCATGCTGCGGTTTGTTCTCCGGTCTGAAGACGGAATGGAATGCTTCTAGGAGCCTCCGTTGTCTTCAGTTCAGTTTTGTCCCCATTGACAATGAATGGGGACAAAACTGAAGCGTTTTATTCCGGTATTGAGCCCCTATGACAGAACTCAATACCGGAATTATAAAACGCTAGTGTGAAAGTAGCCTTAGACCCACCAACTCACACAGCATCTTATCTGTGGACAGGAAGTCTAATTCTCTATGCATTCCTATGGGAGCCTCACTTTCAGTCTCATAGGAATGAATAGAGAAGTGACTGGCTTCCTGTCCTGGGTCAGTTGGAGGTCAGGGAGTTGGTCACATGACCCAGCTACAATAAGAAGAGAGTGGAAACTCTCAATTTCAGCCTCTGATAAGAAAATGACATTCACTACAGATTACATCATGCACCTTTCTAACAGGTCAGAGAATAAAATTTTTTGCGGGAGTTCTTCTTTAACAGTAACTGAAAAAGTTGCAGTGAGCTGTGCTTAACCTAAATCATTTGAAAGCGGCATTAAAATACAAAAGACATCAAAGTGGGCACAAAAAAGTGTGATTTAAGGAATTAAAGGGGTATTCTCATCTTAGACAATGGGGGCATATCGCTAGGATATGCCCCCATTGTCTTATAGGTGCGGGTCCCACCGCTGGGACCCGCACCTATAGCCAGAACGGAGCGGGGAGCGCTGCGCCTGGAGGACCCCAGGTTTCCGGGGGTCCGGCCACCACCAGGCGCAGCTCCCCGCGCCGCTCATAGAAATGAATGGGAGCCGGGCCGTGCACGCGCGGTGCGCTCCCATTCATTTCTATGGAGCCGACGGAAGTAGCCGAGCCAGGGCTCGGCTATTTTCGGCGGCCCCATAGAAATGAATGGAGGGCGGCTGCGCATGCGCAGTGCGCCCTCATTCACTTCGGGGGCTCCGTTCTCGATATAGGTGCGGGTCCCAGCGGTGGGACCCGCACCTATAAGACAATGGGGGCATATCCTAGCGATATGCCCCCATTGTCTAAAATGAGAATAACCCTTTAAATGAATTCGGGACAGTGATCTCAGAGGATAATCCCCCTCTGTATGTCCTCAAGATCAGTGACCCAAATTCATTTAACCCCTTAAAAACATCAGTTACTTATTCAAATCAGTGAAAAGTGTCTGCCCATTTTCGTGCCCAGAACCTGTTCGGGCCAGGCTGAACTCCATTGTATCTGATGCCCTCTGTATGTTGGCAGTGAAAAATCACTGGCCCGAATTCATTTAATTCCTTAAATCACACTTTTTTGTACCCACTTTGATGCCTATTTTGTGCCCATCTTTTATATTTTAATGCCGCTTTCAACTAATTTACGTTAAGCAGGGCTCACTGTAACTTTTTCAGTTACCGTTGACAAAGTCTCCTCAAAATTCTTTAAAAAAAATAAAAAAAAGATACAAATGATGTGAATAAGACACTGACAAATAAGAAACCAACTTCAGCCTCGTCTTTACATTAGGGATAGTTACTTGTGCCCTGTGATGGAGGCTTATTGCCGGGGAGTGCCCCACGTGGGGTCTGTACATGGCACAAGGTCTGTCATTGTGACAGATGTAAACCCTGAAGGACCACAAGTCACATAGGACGTGCAACCAGTGGTAAATCTGTGCAGACGTCTTCTGCAGCACAGCCAGGGCTGAGACACAAGCCTAACATGTAAAATATATTTTATGTTTTATTTTTACTTGGTTTTATGTAGGTAAATAAATCTTTTGAGGGAATTATTGAATAAAAGGTCAAATATGAATATTTATGGAAGCGGTCATCAGCGGTCAGCACAGGGAGGTGAGGGCAGCTCTGCGCTGTCTGTACTCACCCTTCTTTGTCTTCTTCTGGGTCTCGCTGTGCACTGTGACCTGACCACACACAACGTCAGAACATAGTGGACGTAGGCGTGCACCACAACCTGACTGGTCACAGTACACAGCGGAGTCCTCGATCTGCAGCGTCGTCCGGAGCAAGTTTATTTATTTATTTTTGTAACGTCTGAGAGGGTGTGATCTGAGGCTGGGGGTCCTGTTCAGAGGCCGATCTGAGCCTGATGAAGGTTGGTGGGTCTTATCTGAGGTCTGCTGAAAAATGGGGACCTGTTTTGGAGGTCTGCTCTGAGGTCTGATGGAAAATTATATTTTTTTTCTTATTTTCCTCCTCCAAATTCTGGTTGCGCCTTATAGTCCAAAAATACAGTAGATTAATTGCACACAGAGTGAAATATTCCAAGCGTTTATTTCTTTAATGTTGATTATGGCTTACAGCTAATGAAAACCCAAAAGTCAGTATCTCAGAAAATTATAATGTGAAAAAGTTCAATATTGTAGACTCATAGTGTCACAGTCCAATCAGCTAATCACCACAAAACAACTCCAAAGGTTTCCTAAACCTTTGAATGGTCCCTCAGTCCGATTCAGTAGGCTACACAATCATGGAGAAGACTGCTGACTTGACAGTTGTCCAGAAGACAGTCAGTGACACCTTCCAGAAGGAGGGTAAGCCACAAACGGTCATTGCTAAAGAAGCTGGCTGGTCACAGAGTGCTGTATCAAAGCATATTAATGGAAAGGAGTGGACTGCGGCTGGAGTCAGTTCTTCAAGAGCCACCACACACGCATGTATCCAGGACATGGGCTACAACTCTCATTCCTTGTGTCAAGCCACTCATGAGACTCAGAGACGTCAGAAGCGTCTTAGCTGGGCTAAGTAGAAAAATGACTGGACTGTTTAGTGGTCCAAAGTCATGTTTTCAGATGAAAGTAAATTTTGCATTTCATTTGGAAATCAAGGTCCCAGAAGTGTAGAGGTACACAATCCAAGCTGCTTGAGTTCTAGTGCGAAGTTTCCACAATCAGTAATGGCTTGGGGAGCCGTGTCATCTGCTGGTGTCGATCCACTGTGTTATATCAAGTACAAAGTCAATGCAGCCGTCTACCAGGAAATTTTACAGCACTTCATGCTTTCATCTGCTGACAGACTTTATGGAGATGCTGATTACATTTTCCAGCAGGACTTGGCACCTGCCCAACCTGCCAAAAGTAATAACCATGGTATCACTGTGCTTGATTGGCCAGCAAACTCACCTGACCTCAGCCCCATACAGAATATATGGGGTATTCACAAGAGGAAGATGAGAGACATCAGACCCTACAATGCAGACGAGCTGAAGAATGCTTTCAAAGCAACCCGGGCTTCCATAATACCTCATCATCAGTGAAATAGGCTCATTGCCTCCATGCCACACCACATTGATGCAGTAATTCATGCAAAAGGAGCCCCATCCAAGTATTGAGTGCATATACTGTACATACATTTTAGTAGGCCAACATTTCTGTATTAAAGGGATTTTGTCACCTAAAATTTTCTTTATTGATTAAAAAGAGATAATAAAACATGTTCTTTTTCTCTAATCTGTTTGTATTTTCTGATTGTAGTTTTTGAAATTTCATTACTAGAACATTTTTACGGGGGCTGCCATCTTGGCTGAGCTGTTCTAAACAGCATTTAGTGATATGCTTTACAGCAAGTCCCATGGACCATAGGCAGCAATAGACAGCTCCAGTCCTATTGAGAATGCATTGAGAGGCTTTTTCCTTTGAAGTTTTTGTTTATTCTACAGGGAGATTCTATTGTCTGTGATGTGAGTTGGTCTCCAATTACACTGTTTACGGTAGCAGCATTACGTTACAGCTGACACACTGACAAACAGGATATCTCAGCTGAGATTATAGCCTAGTGGCCAGAAGGAAAACTGCAAGATTTTAAGATGATTTTAAAATATAAATAGGAACATGGAAAATTAGAAAAAACATCGCCAAACATTACAAAGACATATGTTTAACATAAAAACTTGATTTAAACAATGGGTCATTTTTTTATGACAAATTCCCTTTAAAAATAATTTTTGTAAATGGTCTTATATTGTAATTTTCTGATATATTGCCTTTTGGGTTTTCATGAGCTGTAAGACATAATCATCAACATTAAAAGAAATAAATGACTGAAATAGATGCCTCTGTGTGTAATGACTCTGTATAATATAAGGTTCACTTTTTAAACTTTTCTGGCTATTCAAATTTATTGAGATGCACTTGTATGTTATTTATATAAAGAAAATGGTGCATTCAGTTTACTTGGACTTGTTTTTAAGTTAATTGTGCAAGAAAAAAAAAAACAAGATTATAATCGATAATTGTCCATAAAATTGAAATAAGATTATTTGCCAGAATCGCCCACCCCTTGTGCACACAGAATATGTTGCAGAATTTCTTTGACTAAAAATATGCTGTATTCACCGGAGTTCAATTTCTTATTTAACCAAGTTGATACAATATTGTAACATTTTACCAAAACTCTTGACAGTATGCAGTCCACAGCCCAACCACTGGGTGGCTACACTTACACACATAGGATAGCCGTCTCTTGACAGAGTATCGTGAAATTGTGCCTTTGCCCAAGCTGGTCATCTCACTCGACCCTTCTTTTGATGTTGTCCAAGAGGAAGTGTTGTGGCATCTGTGTCCTTCAGTAGTTTTCACTGACCATTGGTAGAGGATGCTCTGGAAATTTTTCAGCCTAGCAGGGTGTCATCACTGAAATGGAGGCATGAATAAGGCCTAAGGAAGGATACATCCAACATATGTATTTACCGTCTTCTGTTGGTGAATTACTGCTATAAAAGTAGTACGTGTAATTATATGCTATGGGCCCACCCTGGACCTAATGACACCTACAATTTTATACAATGAAATCATGGCATGCACAATTACAATCCATTACATGGAGGTATACCTCTCTAGAATCATCTCTTCTGCAGCACCTGAAATCCCTACAGGTCTGTGTTAGGCTAAGTTCACATATTGCAGATTTGTAGTGGATGAAATCTGCAGGGGGATCTTCCCTCCCTCCTCTCTGTGACACGACCGGCCACTGCCACCAGTGAAAACGTGGAGCTGGCTGGAGGTGGAAGAATCGCTGCCACGTTGGAGGGGAGCGTTCTGCTTCCCGCTCAATGTGATGAGGTGTTGTGCACCGCGCCTCAAGTCTGTAGTGTCCAGAGAGTGAGACTCCGAACACTAAACATAAAACATAGTGAAGCCTTATTGTACATCCCGGATGAAGAACGGATTAACAACATAGTGGAACAGACTAATGTTCTGTAAACCTTCAGGGACAAGTGCCATCCTGTTCTCTGAAGCACATGATGCAGATTATCCAGCAATGAATATGGTGTAAGTGAAGTAGAGCAAGAACAGAAATGGAAAGGATATGGGACGCCCATTCTGAGATCCATAAGTGGTGCACTAACCTATCTCTCATTGTAGACTTAGGTTTACATTGCATTTTGGCACTGCACTCAGAAATATTCCCTATGTATGCACCTAACACACCCACAGATTCTATATGTATATATCACATTATTGTGAGGGTGTTATTACTTTAGTACCTCCATGTGCCTCACATTAAGGGCTCATGCACACAAAAGTATTTTTTTGTCCATTCCGTTTTTTTGCAGCCTGTATGCGGAACCATTCATTTAAATGGGGCTGCAAAAATGACTCTGTGTGCATTCTATCTCCGTGTGGCCGCATGTCCATTCCCTTTTGCGGACAAGGACAGGCACTGTTACAATGGATCTGGAGAAAATGGATGCAACACAATGTTGTTGTTTTTTTTTTTTTTTTGTCGATCCCTGTTTTGCGGATCCCTGTTTCGCGTGTATCAAGTGCCTCCTCACCTAATGGGCAACATGGGGTTAATGTGTGGTTTTATATATTTTTATGATATATATAGACATATTTTGCTGCAAAGTATTGATTTGCTATTGCAATATGTTACTTGGTATCCAAATGCAAATTCTGGTATTGTGACAGCTCTATCTGTGACGGAGCAGGATAATGGGCATGCTGCAGATTTGGAGGTCTGATCCACCTGAAGAACTCTACATCTAAAAATTCCCAGGACAGACTTGTGTTCTGCTGTAGTTTGCTGCAGATTTTCCACAACATATGCACTTAGCCTGAGGGCTGGTTCACACGACTCGGTTCGGGAAACGTGGTCAGTGTGCCAAGCGGATCTCCCAGCCCAACAACGGCTCCCTTGACCCAAACTGACTGCGTGATAGTGATTTGTTTGATTTATAGTCTGCTCCAGGTCTATCGTACTGTGCTGGAATGATGATGTGAGCACAGTACAATAGACTCACAGGCAGATAGGAAATGACTGCATCATAAATTACTATGATTTAGTCCCTTTGGATCAGGGTAGATGAGTGCATTTCCCAGATCGGTCATGTGAATCTGAATCGGCCCTTATGGTGCCTCCATGATACGCTTGTGACTCCGGGTACAGATTTTCATACTAGTTCTGCAGCCATAGTTTCACATGATGTGTAGACTCAGTCATGGTACTGGAGCTCGCTGACATAGTCCATGTTGTATCAATCCATACAGAATCCTTTAGAAAAATCTAATCTGGCATGTTACAAATGTTGTATTAGGGCATGTCCGCCTTTGATGTAATTTGCAGTGGAAATATCTGCCATGTATCTGTGGCAAAATCCCCACCAAATCTGCGGCATATTCACCATGAGTTATGCAGATGGCTTTTTCTGTGGATTTGACACAGAGTTTACCTTCTTTCTCAATTGCAAAGGATAAAATCCCCAATGGCAATCTGCAGCATAAAGTGACAAGATTTAAAGTCTGTACCGGAGGACAATTTCCACAGCTTCACTATAATCTCGCCCATGTTGCTGAGTGTGCAGATCGGCAGTGCTTCATGTGGAAGTACCTTGTGAAGGTATTCCTTGTAGAATTGCTTCCAGGGGGCACATGCATTGCTCATGAGTCCATAATAGTCACCATGTGGTCTTGGGGTAACCTCCTCCTGGAAGTAGTTGCAGACATCACTGTACTGTGCGGGTTGTGAGGTAATATGTCATTTTTCCCACTTCTCTATTTCTAACAGAAACTGAGCCGCACAAAGATGTCGTGGACAATCCGAAAATAAAAATCCATCCACTTTCTGATTTCAGAGTGCTAAAAGGTAATGGTCACTAGGTCTTTTTGTAACCGTTGGTTTTCATTTGGCATTATTCACACTTCTGTTGCATTCTGACAATGTAGAAGCCTGACGTGGCCGTGTAGGTCACAGGACTGCAACCACCATGGTAACAGTGTGAATACAGAGAAAAACAACCTGCTCTCCTCCCCGTGTGCTCAGGGACGTCTGACCTGCTCCAGCACTTTAGCTTTCCTTCATTTTGGGTTCACTTTCCAATGATACAGAGTTGTGTTTCTCAATGTTACTAAGCCGTACACAAAGAAATCCTTGTACTGCTGATGACAAGTACACAGTGTGAAACGTGGTCTGTGCCCCGATTATTAGAACCACCTCCTAATATTGCGTACATCGCCCTTGTGTTGCCAGTGCCTCTGCTTGTTGTGGAGGCACATTTCTATCATTCCCAGCTCTAACGTTTTCATCCATTCTGCTACACTAGGGCTTTCATGTGGGATAAAACCAGACGGGATAGCCTGCGCTCCTCTCACGCATCACTGAGCCTTGGGTGCCCATGATGCTCTTGCCAATTTACTGGTGGTTCTTTCATGAACCACTTTTGGTAGGTACTAACCACTGCATACCAGGAACACATCAGCCCTGGTGTTTTGGAGATAATTGGACCCAGTTGTCTAGCCATCACTATTTGGCTCTTGTCAGAGAAGCTCAGATCCTTCTGACTGACTGTTCACTTGCTGCCTAATGTATCCAACCCTGTCATAGGTGCCGTTGTCATGAGATAAGCAGGGTTATTCTTTTCACCTGTCAGTGGTTGTAGGCTGAGTTTACACAATCAGGTTTTTAGATGCAGTTTTTGAAGCTAAACCCAGGAGTGGATTGGAAAAAAAGAAGTGAGCTGGTATCTGTCCTTTATATGTCCCCTCTATAATCCACACCTGGTTTTGCCTTCAAAAGCTGCATCTAAAGACCTGAATGTGTAAACCCAGCCTTGAAGGGGTTGTCTCATCCGAAACATTGGTGCCATATCGCTAGGATATGCCACCAATGTCAGATAGGTGCAGGCCCTACATCTGAGACCCACAATGGGACCCCTGAAGTGAGCGGAGAGCAGCCACTCACGCATGGTCGCCCTCCATCCATTTCTATAGAACTGACGAAAATCACCAAGCTGGCTCGGCTTTCTCCAGCAGTCCGGTAGTCCTATAGAAGTGCATGGGGCAGTGGCCACGCTTGCATGGTCTGTGGTGCGCTCTCCATTCATTTCTATAGGACTTCTGGAAATAGGGCACACTCTATTATTAGAACTCTTATAGAAATAAATGGAGAGCACGTGGTGCGCTGTCCACCACTTTCAGAGGCCCGTTCTGGAGATCCTAGTGATATGCCACCAATATCTCAGATAAGACAACCCCTTTAATGTTATGACTAATTCGTAAATATAATGAGAGAACTAGGAATTAAAATCACTATTTAACGAGTACATAGGAAGCAATCTTTTTTTCACACTTCGTATTGAAGTTACAGGCCCCATGCCTGAGGCTGCACCAGTTCTAATGACAAGTCTCCTGATATCAGATGTGGGTTTTTCATAGAGACCTTGTGTGGATTAATACAGGCTTCAGTGTATTTGGTTATTTCATTCATGCAAGGTCTTCATGACAATCCTGTACCTGACAGAAGTCTGGAGTAGACATGCTTTCATTAGTGTCCTGCTAGTGCAGCCTCAGGGTTTTGAACTGAAACTTCAAGTGATTGTATGTCAGCATAGACAGCAAAGATTTGGCAAAGAATTTGCAAGTGTCTGCTAGAAATTTCTTCTGGGAGGTATCTGCTTTGCTTCAACTGCTGTCACTAAAATGAAAATGAATATGATTGTGGAAGCATAGATTAAAAGACAAGCATTTTGATAAGTTTCTGTGTGCCAGACACCATGTGTCACATCATAGTAGCTTCATTTTGCACCTTTTGGCTTCTACAGCTTTACACTATGAAGCAGCTGCAGAGTGCTTTCCTGTGATAAATCTGTCCATCTGGCTGTCCTGCCCCTCTGGCCTCCTGACCAAGCTTCTAAGCTCATTTATGAACCAATCAAAGTTGAACTCTGATCTACAGCCTCACGACTATCATGGGGCAGTATGTTCTAGAGTTAAGGTCCTATTACACTGTTCAGTAATTGGTGATTAAACCTATTGATTGGTGCTCGTTTGAATTGGTCTATTATGGAATCAGCCTAGCATATTCGTGCTGCCCCCATTCATTTGAATATTGATCATCGGCAACAGGCTGCGGCTACACCTAGATTTTTCATCATGTTGCATATGAACACCATGAAATCACTGTCCACAGTTAATGCACCGATCAGCTTGAAAATATCTTCCAACTCAAGTGAGTAGCTTAGAATCTGCTGGAGCAATTTCCCGCAAAAATTTTTATTCCATGTCCTGCTAGAAATGTAGATGATGTAATCTGTAGTGTTTTCTTACTGGTGTCTGTATTTGTGAGTTATATATCCCTGATGTTTCTCATCTGTGTCATGTGACCAGCAATCAGACCCACCAACTCACACTATCTTATGTGTGGACAGGAAGTCTAATTCTCTATGTATTCCTATGGGAGCCTCAGTGTCAGTCTCATAGGAATGAATAAAGAAGTAACTGGCTTCCTGTCCTGGGTCAGTTGGAGGTCAGGGAGTTGGTCACATGACATAGCTCAATTAGAAGAGAGGGGATAGCTCACAAATACAGTCTCGGATGAGACGATTACATTAACTATAGATTATATCGTGCACCTTTCTAACAGGTCAGAGAATAAAATTTTTTGCGGGAGTTCTTCTTTAAGGGGGAAATTTATACACCTCTACACCATGGATTTGGCATTTTGCAACACCCAGTTTTAGTTGCAACTGACATTTTTATGCCACCCTCATGGGGGCAATCGGCCGCAGCACATGTATCTTAATGCCAGAAACTGGAGTAAAAGATGACTGTGATCTATGGATTTCAGTCTGGTGCGTGGACTGCTAGAGGAGGCCCCAGAAGCCCAGGGCCCATCAAGACAGAAGTGGCACACAAATTTATTGACAAGAGATTCTGATGTTATTCTGTGAAGGAAAAAGCAGCCTATTGGAAATCTCTCTAAAGTTCCAGCATTAAAAAAAATAAAAATCTCTAGCTACTCATTTGTCTGCAGCAATTTTATCTAAACGATTAAAACCTCCAGCAATACTCACTTGCAGCCATTTTGAATAGATTTTCAAGCTACCCAATGCATTTCCTATGGACAGTGATTTTTTTGTAGTGTCTAGACATAACCTCAGCCTACACCTAGCCGTCAAATACTCCTAAGAACGCTTGTTCTCAATTATTAGCCTAAAATCGGGTACTGTAATAGGCCCTTAAGAGGAACTGAACAGATTGAACTATAGTTTATTGGGAAAGTGTAATGTGGAATTTATCGCTTTAAAAAAAAAAAAAAAAATCATTCCTCACTATCTGTGCATTTATCTGCTGAGGTCCTCCTGACTTATGACATGTTGCCCACAGGTAGGACGCTTGTTAAATGTGACAGTTGTCTGGCCTCCTTACATTTTTTGACAGGAAACTTACCAGATCTTGCCAATACTTACTTTGCTGATTCGTGTCACTCCATTGCTGCTGATTCACAAGTCCCCTGCCAGTTTCTATATGCTGGCCTCCAGGGGTGATGTTTCAACATGGTCATGTCACTAGTGAAGCCTATGCATGGTTTGTTGAAACTTCATCATAGGAAGGCAGGATACAGAGAGCACTGGGGGACCTAAGAATCATCAGGGGATCTGTAAGGGGAATATTACTCACAAGCATTTCAAGGGTCCGGGCAACACCTTGATCATATTTATCTACTGAAATCTTCACGTTCATCATGTTAAATCTCCGACTTGGCAAGTAAAATAACTTTTCTATTCTATTTTAGTTGGACCGAGAATCCTTAGGTATGTCCTAAAAGTTGCTGTGCAGGCTCTTCAGCTCTTTTGGGAACTGTTGAAGATTGATCCCCCATCCTTTATCCTTCTTCAGGTAAGGATTGACCTACATGTAGCTGTTATGTTGTGGATGGTTGTTTTTTCACTCCTCGTTTTCCTGCGGACTGTAGAAGAGGGAGCAGATGGAACGGGATAACGCAATTGTTGCCCGTAAACAAGGAGACACATACTTTAGGCCTGCATAGGAGCTGTAGACACAAAATGGCAGGGTATTTTCATTCCAGGTGATATAGCAGTTCTCTAACCTGATAATGACTACACATGGTTTTGGACCCTAAAGGGGTTATCCCATGACTAATGGAAAAAATGAAAATCAGACATCATATAGTACATGGAAATCTCTTTATAACAAAGCTAGAACCAGCCCTGTACCTCATATGGATCCAGAGATCTCCCCCCTTCAGCACATTTATCACAGGGGCTCAGGCTATTTTGGTGTAAAATGTTGCATTTTAAAGGGTTATTCCCATCTTGGACAATGGGGGCATATCGCTAGGATATGCCCCCATTGTCATATAGGTGCGGGTCCCACCGCTGGAACCCGCACCTATATCGAGAATGGGGCCCCGAAAGTGAAGGAGGGCGGCCGCCCTCAATTCATTTGTATGGGGCCGCCGAAAATAGCCGAGCACCAGCTCGGGGCCCCGTTCTCGATATAGGTGCGGGTTCCAGCGGTGGGACCGGCACCTATAGGATAATGGGGGCATATCCTAGCGATCTGCCCCCATTGTCCAAGATGGGAATAACCCTTTAAGCCTTCCTCCTTTCCGCTAAGCCCCACTCCCTTATTTAGCATGTTGGAAAAAAGTGTAGAAACCGTAGATGTGCCAAGTTGCACTACTTTTTTAAACAGATTTTTGCCATGTACACATTAGTAAACCTGGGCCGATATAGATAGATAGATAGATAGATAGATAGATAGATAGATAGATAGCTGCGGACTTTGATCCAAAAAATCCAAGACTAAATAAAAAAATTAAAAAATCCATCACTGCTTGAGAAAAGTCCCAGTGAGTGCCGTGGAATATTTTATTTTATTTATATTTATATATATATATATATATATACAGTACAGACCAAAAGTTTTGACACTGGACACACCTCATTCAAAGAGTTTTCTGTATTTTCATGACTATGAAAATTGTAGATTCACACTGAAGGCATCAAAACTATGAATTAACATATGTGGAATTATATACTTAACAAAAAAGTGTGAAACAACTGAAAATATGTCTTATATTCTAGGTTCTTCAAAGTAGCCACCTTTTGCTTTGATTACTGCTTTGCACACTCTTGGCATTCTCTTGATGAGCTTCAAGAGGTAGTCACCTGAAATGGTATTCCAACAGTCTTGAAGGAGTTCCCAGAGATGCTTAGTACTTGTTGGCCCTTTTGCCTTCACTATGCGGTCCAGCTCACCCCAAACCATCTCGATTGGGTTCAGGTCTGGTGACTTTGGAGGCCAGGTCATCTGGCGTAGCACCCCATCACTCTCCTTCTTGGTCAAATAGCTCTTACACAGCCTGGAGGTGTGTTTGGAGTCATTGTCCTGTTGATAAATAAATGATGATCCAACTAAACGCAAACCGGATGGAATAGCATGCCGCTGCAAGATGCTGTGGTAGCCATGCTGATTCAGTATGCCTTCAATTTTGAATAAATCCCCAACGGTGTCATCAGCAAAGCACCCCCACACCATCACACCTCCTCCTCCATGCTTCAAGGTGGGAACCAGGCATGTAGAGTCCATCCGTTCACCTTTTCTGCGTCGCACAAAGACACGGTGGTTGGACCCAAAGATCTCAAATTTGGACTCATCAGACCAAAGCACAGATTGCCACTGGTCTAATGTCCATTCCTTGTCTTCTTTAGCCCAAACAAGTCTCTTCTGCTTGTTGCCTGTCCTTAGCAGTGGTTTCCTAGCAGCTATTTTACCATGAAGGCCTGCTGCACACAGTCTCCTCTTAACAGTTGTTGTAGAGATGTGTCTGCTGCTAGAACTCTGTGTGGCATTGACCTGGTCTCTAATCTGAGCTGCTGTTAACCTGCGATTTCTGAGGCTGGTGACTCGGATGAACTTCTCCTCCGCAGCAGAGGTGACTCTTGGTCTTCCTTTCCAGGGGCGGTCCTCATGTCAGCCAGTTTCTTTGTAGCGCTTGATGATTTTTGCGACTGCACTTGGGGACACTTTCAAAGTTTTCCCAATTTTTCGGACTGACCTTCATTTCTTAAAGTAATGATGGCCACTTATTTTTCTTTACTTAGCTGCTTTTTTCTTGCCATAATACAAATTCTAACAGTCTATTCAGTAGGACTATCAGCTGTGTATCCACCTGACTTCTGCCCAACACAACTTATGGTCCCAACCCCATTTATAAGGCAAGAAATTCCACTTATTAAACCTGACAGGGCACACCTGTGAAGTGAAAACCATTTCAGGTGACTACCTCTTGAAGCTCATCAAGAGAATGCCAAGAGTGTGCAAAGCAGTAATCAAAGCAAAAGGTGGCTACTTTGAAGAACCTAGAATATAAGACATATTTACAGTTGTTTCACACTTTTTTGATAAGTATATAATTCCACATGTGTTAATTCATAGTTTTGATGCCTTCAGTGTGAATCTACAATTTTCATAGTCATGAAAATACAGAAAACTCTTTGAATGAGAAGGTGTGTCCAAACTTTTGGTCTGTACTGTATATACAAAAAAAGTTTAATAAAATGTAAAACAGTTGCCGAAGCCGCCCCATAATATGAGACTATACATATTACATGCCAAGAAGACTGAAACAAAATAGGGAACCTGTGCAAGTGTCTGTAGTGTATTGCTCATTTAGAAAAGAAGAGCTACAAATTGTAAAAAAAAAAAAAAAAATCTTTTTAGTTTTTGTACACATTACCCCTAATAAAATTAAGAAAGGGAAAAAAATATACCCCCCCCCCACAGCCCTATGGAACATGAAAAAGACTCCTCAAAAAATGATTTTGGTAGCTCTAGACATAAAAATGTTTGGGCAATTTTACCGCCAAGTGCAGAAAGGCGATTTCTGGTAATTAAGGATTAAAACACTGTGGCCATTAAGGGGTTAAATGATTATGCAATGATATTAAAAGAATTGTGCATTTTTACCATGAAAGCAACACCATAGTACAGGGATGGCCAACCTGTGGCTCTCCAGCTGTTGCAAAACTACAACTCCCAGCATGCCCAGACTGCCTACAGCTATTATCCTACAGCAGGGCATGGTGGGAGTTGTAGTTTTACAGCAGCTGGAGAGCCTCAGGTTGGCCAGCCCTGCCATAGTATTATCTGACTGCAGAGGAAGTTCAGCTGGGGCAAGATGTCAGCTCTGGATGTGTCACAGTTTGTGAATGATCTGCACCAGTGATGGTAGGATACAGCCACGGCATGATCCTGAACTGCTGCACTGGTCGTCAGGTTAGGAAGATCTCCGGTTCAGTATCTCCTGCGCTGGATAACCTGGCATATCCTGAGCTCATTTATTTCACTTTATAATGCTTCACTTTCCTTCTGCACTGGAAATGAGCCCCCTACAGATTACAGTACATGTGGGGCCCTGCCATCAGTTTATCACTGAGGGACTTCTAACAAAAAGGGATTTGTCTTTAAAGATCATTATCATGTTACAAATAAGACTTCTAACATTTCTAGATAATTTCCACAGTTTGTATATATTAAAGGGGTTCATGAGTAAAGGTCACATTTTAAGATCCGAAACACGTAGACGTTAACGATGTGTGTCTGTATTGTGTCATTGGATATTTTTATTGCTTTAAATAATAAAGGCGATCAGTGTTTTATGGGAAGCTGGACGTCTCTCCTTGTTTTATGAGTAAAGGGGTTGTCTCACTTCGGCAAATAGCATTTATCATGTAGAGAAAGTTAATACAAGCCACTTACTAATGTATTGTGTGTGCCCATATTGTCTCCGTTGCTGGCTGGATTAATTTCTTCATCATGTTATACACTCCTTGTTTCCATGGTTACGACCACCCTGCAATCCAGCAGCAGTGGTAGTGCTTGCACACTATAAGGCCCCATTCACACGGCCATATTTTTGGTCCGCATCCAATCCGCATTTTTTGCTGTCCGCATCCAGGTATCTGTTCTGTAGCCCCGCAAAAAAAAGATGGATCATGCCCTATTCTTTTCCGTTTTGTGGACAAGGATAGGCATTGTTACAATGTATACGCAAAAAAATTGATGCAACACAGACATCATCTGTATTTTTGTGGACCGCACATAGGCACAGATGCGCAGCAGCTCTGCCCTATCCACCTTGTATCTGCGCTGCATCAGCAGCCGTAACCTCTGTAAATGAGCAGTGTATAATGTGATGGAAAAATGAATCCAGCCAGCAAAGGAAGCAATATGGATAATAACAATACATTAGTAAGAGTCTTGTAGTAACCTTTTCTACATGATAAAAGTCATTTACTGAAGTGACAAAAAACCCTTTAAATTTCCTTCTTTCTGTTGGTAAAATCAAAGTGGGAGATTTATCAAGCTGGTGATAAATCTCCCCCTAAGTCTTTCATTCTTGTCTTTTTTAAGGTAGAATCCTCCTGGTTTACCTGCCATAGCAGTAACATGGTCCTTTTGTCTCCTGAGAAGATGTCAACTGATAATTGACTGGCATAACTATGGGTACACGATTATGGGTCTGACAAATGGACCTAGACATCCGATTGTACGCGTTGCAAAATGGTTTGTATATTTGTGTCATTTAATACTAAAGAGATGTAGTTGATTTTGTATCTCCTCCAAACGCCTCCTGCACTGATCACTTTGGGCTGTATTAGACCTAGAGATAGTCGGCAGAGTGTTCATATGAACGCTCATTAGTGATGATCTGCCTGTGTAATACTGCTCGTTCATCGGGCAATCGCAATCTTTAAACAGGTTTAAAAAAAATCATTGTTTACTGGCCTCATATCTGCTGCCAGCAAGTAATGATTCAGTATGGGGACAAGCGATGGCATTAGCAATGACTCCTCCCCATGCTGTAAAGGAGATTGCTGCGTATAAGGCCTCTTTCACACGAGCGTGACGGATTAGGTCCGGATGCGTTCAGGAAAATTCGCACCATTTTGCAAGCAAGTTCAGTCAGTTTTGTCTACGATTGCGTTCAGTTGTTCAGTTTTTTCTGCGCGGTTGTAATGCGTTTTGATGCGTTTTTCACGCGCGTGATAAAAAACTGAAGGTTGACAAACATCTCTTAGCAACCAATCAGTGAAAAACGCATTGCATCCACACTTGCTTCAGGATGCAATGCATTTTTCACTGAAGCCCCATTCACTTCTATGGGGCCAGGGCTGCGTTAAAAATGCAGAATATAGAACATGCTGCGTTTTTCACGCAACGCAGAACTGATGCGTGAAAAAAACGATCATGTACACAGACCCATTGAAATGAATGGGTCAGGATTCAGTGCGGGTGCTATGCGTTCACGTCCCGCATCGCACCCGCGTGGAAAACTCACTCATGTGAAAGGGGCCTAATAGCAGCGGTCTCCTTCACTGACAAGCAGTCACTTGTATGCGAAATCTTGTAGTGTTATACAGCTCTTAGGCCCCTTTCACACGAGTGTCACGGATTAGGTCCGGATGTGTTCAGGGTGTGTTCAGTGAAACTCGCACCATTTTGCAAGCAAGTTCAGTGAGTTTTGTCTGCGATCAGTTGTTCCGTTTTTCCGCGTGGATGCAATGCGTTTTTCATTGAAATGATTGGGACAGGATTCAGTGCGGGTGCTATGCATTCACATCACGCATTGCACCCGCGTGGAAAACTCACTTGTGTGAAAGGGGCCTTACTCTCAGTTCAGTGATAAAAATCTGTACACAGGAGGCAGAGCCACAGTTTCAGCTTCACAGATAAATCAGGTTACAGTTGCTATCCATACAAGTTTATGGATTGGAATGAGGAGGGAGTGATGGCAGAAAGAGAGAACCACATATACACTGCTACAGCGCTCATTATTGCTGCATAATGACCATGCTGCTTGTGTGTGTAGTGAGGGGATAGAGATAGGAGTACTGGATATCCTCCTCATAGTCTCCAGCTCCCACCTTCATCCCACCCCCTCTCCATAGACTTCTGTGAGCAGCAACTGTAACCTGATCTCCCCGTAAGCTGTAAATCTGTTTATTCTATACTGACTGTGTAGAGATTTTCTCAGTGGATTCAGAGTGAGTGACCTCGGTAGAGGGGAGTCTGATAAGTAAAGAAAGAGGCATTTTTCTGTAATAACCAACTGCATGTCTTTGTTGATAAATCTATAGTGGGAGTTACATTTAAAGGAGTTATCCCATGATTAATGTAAAAAATGAAAATCCGACATCATATAGTACATGACAATCTCTTTCTAACAAATTTAGAACCAGCCCTGTACCTCAGATGGATCCAGAGATCTCCACATTCATTGATCCAATTGCTCTGCTAGACTTATATCAAGCTGGCAGATCAAGGGGAGTGTCCTTTCTGCTGCAGCTAAGGGGGCGTGTGTTTGCTGCTGGCCCTCTCTTTATCACAGCTCAGGCAGTTGAAGGTTGCAACTGAGCATGTGCGGCCTTCTCAGTGAGCTGGACAAAGAAATAAGAAGGTGCAGATGGCGCTATACAGATACATTTTATTGTATAACTCAGTGGCTATGCAAAATTTTTAATTCCATACAATTACAAAAGTATTCAGATCCAGGTGCTGGTGTGAAAACTGTAGAATATTTTTCATGGGACAACCCCTTTAAGTCTTTAATAATTGTTCATTGATTACATTTCCTTTTCCAGGTATGAAAAAATATTTGGCCGACTGTCAAATTACAATTTCTGTGTAACAAATGCCATGAAGGAAGACTTGTTACATAACTGGAATATAAAGTAAGACTGCGCTACATAGGAGATGATGTAGTTGGGTGTAAGATTATTCTAGAACGTAACATGGAGAACAGAATGGATCTTTTAAGTGAATATGCTGTAGCACACAGTCCAGAGAAACGCAGCCATTATGCCTTTTTGCACTAAACAGAATAGAAGAAAAATACTGTACGCTAGTAGGAAAAACTTTGGGTCCCTGATGAATATAGTCTATGGTGATTGTATAGGAACAGGCTGTAGCAGTAGCTGAATACTTGTATCGATCTATGCATAGACTGTAAAAGAGGGTGATGAGATCTGCTAATCCTTTATGTACGGGGGGGATTTATTATTCCATTTGTGCCGCAGAACTCTTAAGCCTATTTACATTTTTACGTCGCTCACAGTACTGTTGAAAAGGGCATGTTAAGCTATTATTAGTATCACTCCAGATTGATCAACTGCAGTTTTTTAAAAAGATCTCATTTCAGTAGTGGATAGCGTACAGAAACTGGTTCTAGACAAAAGCGCTATGTTGAAATATGCTCGAAATGTATCACACACAATGTGGTGGTTGATAAATTTGGCACAAATTACGCCAGCACAGACCTGACGCAAACTGACTTCAAAAATTTCCCACATAATAAATTCCCCCTCTAGTGAGCAGTACTGAAACCATATACCTGGACTTATAATCAATTAAAGGGAATCTGTCAGCAAATCTAACTATATGTAACCCAAGCCAAGGCTACGTAGTGCTCAGTGTTTGGTCAGTGATTTCCATCAGTGATTGTAAGAAAACCAGGATTGGAGCCTCCACAGACATAAGGGAAAGATCTGCTCCTGTTCTGATGGAAATTACTGACCGAACACTGACGTTTGAATGAGGCTTAACACAATGAAAAACACCTTTGTCAGTATTATGTGCATTTCTGTAGTGCATATGCAAATGTGGTCTGAAGGTGCCTAGCGGGGCGTGTATAACTGTTATAGGTGCCCAGGCACGCCTTCTGACTGAGCCCGCTGCCTCCACTGCAGCGATCCTCCACCATCTCCGGCTGGCGGGTTAGCATTGTCCCTCGGCTACATCAACTGTTGGAGTTTGTACATTGAATGCCCTGTGGTGAGCATCGGCCTCACTATACTTGGTGTGCATGTTCTGAGCCAGACGGAGTTGAGGGAGGATTGTGACGTCGCAGTGGAGGCAAGCAGTGAAACAGAGAAGAGGATGCAACACTCACATGAGCCCCATGGCCTCTTCAAATAGGATGGGTCATCAGTATGAGATTGGTGGGGCCTGACTTCCGGAACCCCTGCCGATCTGATATAGATGACTTTTCCTGAGATTAGGTCAGATTTAACAAATTGTAGCATTTCTTGTCCCAGTATTCTTTTTTTATGACATACGGTAGAGAAGGAGGAGAAAGAGCGTGTTATGTGAGCGCTTCTCTCTCGTCGTTTTAGCGATCGTTAGGGGTCTCAGTGCTCAGACTCCCACTAATCACAACTAATCTCTCGGACATAGGAATAGTTTTTACGAAAAATCAGTGACCCTTTAACCCACGTTAAATCCATTTCTTTACTGTTGCAGAGCCATCACTCTCTATGATAAGGCAGCATCAATATTTAAGGAGACACCAGTGGAGCTCCAGCATCAGCTATTCATGAAGCTTGCAGTGGACTATGCTCCTTTTAAAGCTAGGTACAAACAATGTTGGATTACACAAATAAGTATAAAGATGTGCTAAAAAGAAAAACATATATAGAAGCTGATGTTTAAAAAGGCAATGGTTTACTCATGGCAAGTCTTTTATTGTACTCTTACTTAAAGTGACCCCCCCCCCCCCGGTTCAAAAAAATAAATCTGGGAAAAGAAAAAACTTACCTGGTTGACCTCCCGTCCTTTTCCACCTCAAATCTGCTAGTTCCCGGGCTCTTGTTCTGTCATTCAAAATGGCGGCACCGCTTCTCAGACTACAAGATGTACACTGTGCATTGGTAGTCCAAAACACTTCTTGTCCAGCCCTGCTCTTGTATTGGCCAGCACACATGAGCACTGACGGCAGCAGGAAGTGTCTTGGGCTACCAAATACACAGTGTGCATCAGGTAGTCTGAGAAGTGATGTGACCACCTTGGATGACAGAAGAGAGGAATTGGTAGATCCTCATCTCAAAAAAATTAAAAGGAAGACATCGTGAAATTGTTCTGTTTGTTCCCCAGTTAATGGGAATTTTTTTTTCTTAAACCTGAAGGCCACTTTAAGGACTGTTTCACACAAGCATGTGCAGTCCGGAAATCGCGCTCCATGTGTGCGCAAGATCCTCCGTTCTGGACTTGCAGGAGTGCACGGCATTATACTGTTTTATAATGCTGCGTGCCTCTGCATAACCTTACCCCTACAGAATAATACAACAGCTTTATGTTACTATGATCTCGTAGAAGTAAGGTCATGCAGAGGCACATAGCATTATAAATCGGTATAATGCCGTGCGCTCCTGCAAGACGAGCAGTTTCCAGAACGGAGGATCATGCTCACACACGGAACGTGATTTCCGGACTGCACACGGAAAGATGAACAGTTTGTTTAAAGAGGTATTCCCATCTCAGACAATGGGGACATATTGCTAGGATATGCCCCCATTGTCTGATACTGTAGGTGTGTGTCCCACCTCTGAGATCCGCACCTATCTTGTCAACACAGCCGAAAACTAAGCCGGCAAAGTGGTGGCCAGTAGTGCGGTCCGGCCACAACTAAGTTTTCCTATTGGCCCGCCAAAAATAGCCGAGCGGAGCGCTGGGCTATTTTCGGAACCCCCATAAAAAATGCACAGGAGCGCACCGTGCTTGTGCGGCCACCATTTCCATTCACTTCTACAGGGCCAATGGAAATAGCCGTGCCAGTGTTCGGCTATTTTTGTCAGCCCCATACAAATGAATAGAGGGCAGCCGCACATGCATGGTGTGCCCTCCTTCACTTTGCCAGCTGCATTCACGAGATAGGTGCAGGTCCCACACTATCAGACAATGGGGGCATATCCTAGCAATATACCCCCATTGTCTGAGATGGGAAAACCACTTCAATCACTCTTATCCATTAGCCCGTGATCTAGAAATCTTCTGTGAGGATAAGACCACATAATGTACTTGTGAGCCGGTGCGGCAGTTGCGGTGGAGAACCAGGTGGCCAATTAGGCTGCAGCTGCCTTTTATTTAACTAATGAAGACCACACTGTATAGGCAGTCTTCATTGTTAATGGCTACACGGTATTGAAGGGGCAGCACGGCCATTAGCAATGAAGAACACCTATACAGAGCTGTCATTAGATAAAGAAAAGGCAACTGCGGCCTACTTGGCCGTGCGGCTCTCTACCGCTCATGACTCTGTCGTGTGGTCATACCATTAGGGTAAATTGACACAGGCCAGATACCCTGCAAATTTTCCATATGGAATTTGCGGTCTCAGAATCCTCCACATACTGCAGAAAAATGTAAATTTATGCTGTGCATTTTTACTACAGATTTCACCCAATGCATAGTGTGAAATCTAATGCAACTACCTTACAAAATCTGCATTTGTGGACATAGCCTAAACCAAATGCCGCAATACAACTGTATCCACTTAAAGGGGTCACCCAGGCAGTTCATGCTCTGATGCGCTCCCTTGCCCTGCGCTGCGCTTTTAGTTACAATGACACACTGTTGGGCAGAGGCTTCCGCCCGGCAGTGTGTTCGGTGACGTCACCGGCTCTGATGGGCTGGTTTTAGATGTGAAAAACAGAGTTTTAAATTTTTATTAACGTGCATTTAAAGTGAACTTCTGACATTTTCTGGATGACAGTTTTTCTTACAGGTCATGTTCATTTTGCACTGAAAAAACTCATCCTTCAGGTTTTTTTTTTTTTTTCAGATCAGAATGTGCAGAATCCCACATAGAAAGATCTGCATTCACAGAGAAAAACCTTACAACTGGTGCTGTGATGTACTGTGAGGGAAGACCTGCCTTACTGATCAGCAGTACAAGCTGGACGGGTATTGCTGCTCTTCTTTCCCTTTTCTCATATGGACAATAAGAAATAATTACAACGTAGACTTTATATTTTCTGTATCTTGTAGTTGTAAGGAGTCATTTCCCCTAGTACTGTAGAGTATTTATACCGAGAAGTATTCTCTGAATTCAGCATAAAGCTAGGACTCTATAGTGACATGGTTTTGCCCCTAGAACCACCATTTCTGAGCGTTAATCCTCATTCACACGTCAGTGTTCCACATACATGTACCGTACGTGTTCTCCACAGAAGGCACATGTACCCATTCATTTTAATTTGTTAATACATACATCAGTTTTTTGCCACGATCTGTGGGTCCATGGTTCTAGATGCATACTCCGTGTTCACAAATTCATCACGCCCATTTGGTGCATTCACATGAACTTAAGTGTTGAGGAATGGATGCGGACAAAGGATTACGGTTGTGTGAATGCACCCGTACAGTCTATGGGTCTGTGAAAACCACAGATGCAATACGGATGTCAGGAAAATTGGCTTCTACCTCACAGGGTTTTTTGCCTTCCTCTGGATCAACTTGCAGGGTAACAGGCTGAACTGGATGGACAGATGTCTTTTTTTCAGCCTTATAAACTATGTTACTATCCGTATTTCACGGATCATTAGGAAGCTTTTAAAAAATAATTTTTCAGCTGTGCAGTGTCAGTGAAACACGGATGATACACGAATAGGAAAAAACAGACAAACGGGCCCAACACAGATCCATCACGGACATCTTCACAGAGGCATCACTGACCACCTTTTCACGGATTTAAGCACGGACTTGTGAATGAGGCTTTATACCACAACATGAATCCTTAAGCAATCTTGTCCTCCTTGCAGTTAAGAATGGACAAAATACTTACATTACAGTAATGAAGTACCGTATTTTTCACCCTATAAGATGCACCGGCCCATAAGACGCACCTAGGTTTTAGAGGAGGACAATAAGAAAATTCATTAAACCTCAGGTCAGATCACCAATCAGACCCTCAATGTTAATCAGACCACCGCTCCAATCAGACCCCCAATGTTAATAAGTCCCCAACAAGACCTCAGATCAGACCCACAATGTGAATGACCCCCAATCAGACCTCAGATAAGAGCCCCATGCCTCTTATCAGCCCCCATTGCCTCTCATATTGGCCCCCAGTAGCCCCCATTGCCTCGTATTAGCCCCCATATGCCCTCATTGCCTAATTTCAGCCCCCAGTAGCCCCTATTTCCACTCATATTAGCCCCAGCAGCCTCCATATGCCCTCATTGCCTAATTTCAGCCCCCAGTATCCCCTATTTCCACTCATATTAGCCTCCATATGCCCTCATTGCCTAATTTCAGCCCCCAGTAGCCCCTATTTCCACTCATATTAGCCCCTATATGCCCTCATTGCCTCATTTCAGCCCCCAGTAGCCCCTATTTCCAATCATATTAGCCCCCATATGCCCTCATTGCCTCATTTCAGCCCCCAGTAGCCCCTATTTCCACTCATATTAGCCCCTAGCACCTCAGTTCAGACCCCCAGCAGCCCCCTTTGCCTCAGGTCAGCCCCATATTTAATAAAATAAAAACGCCACTTACCTCTCCTGCTCCTGGAGGCTGCCGCTCTTCTCCTCCATTGCGATCCTCTTCTTCCTGCTGTCGGCTGAGCTGTGACCCGGCGCGCACAGCGTGAGATCACAGAGCGCCCTCACGCTGTGCCAACCCTGCACAGCTCAGCTGACAGCCGAGGACCAGGAAGTGGTAAGTACAAAGTCTTCACCGCTTCCTTGTCCTCTGATGCTAATGAGCGTTGCCATAATGGAAGCGCTCATTAGCATTCGCCCCATAAGACGCAGGGGCATTTTTCTCCCAATTTTTTTGGGGGGGAATGCGTCTAATGGGGCGAAAAATACGGTAATGAAAAGGGCGCTGGTTGTATGCGTCTAACTACTGCTCTGTTGTGTTATAATGCAATATGTTTTGGTTTCTACAGAGGATGAAGACTTCAGTGTATTGTTATCGGCACTACAAGGTATGTGCGTATTGTGATCTCTGGTTTTATTTATTTTTTTACTTTACAGTCCCTGTTATCCAGCAAGCAGGACGTACTGTGACACCACTGCTCTGTCACTCTCACGATTACAACTGGTTAAAAAAAAGTATAGCCATGATTTGATTATGAAGTGAATGGGGCATCCGGATGCAATAGTTTTTCACTGGTGGTTTCTAGGAGAGGTTGTTTTTTAAATCTTCAGTTTTTTTTTCACATGCTTGAAAAACACATCTAAACTGATCGCACCCGCATAGAATAAACTGAAACACTGAACACAGTTGCAGACAAAACTGACTGAAATTGCTTGCGAAGTGGTGCAAGCTTCACTGAATGCATCCTGAGAGGCCTAAGAGAACATATGTCAGAAAAAAACCAGCTAGTGACCTTGAGGTGCCTGCTATTTTAAGACCATTGTACCCAGTCGAGTCACATTATTAGGGCCACTTTCTACTTTTGACATTGTCAGCTTGTTGCTCATGAAGGAAATCTTGTGTGGTGAGCTGCTGTCTGTCACTCTGGATATTAGCTGGCAGTCTTAATAATGTGACTTGACTGTGTATATGGCAAATAATTTCTAGTTTTCAAAAATGTCACTGATTTCAGTAGGTACTGAAAAGATTTATAAATGCTGCAGTACATTGCACTTCTGGGTGCTGAATATATGACACTTATTAGCTGTATATGCTCACAACTATGAAAAAATGGAATCGTTTATAAATCTGATTAGATTATAACAATACACAGATGCCCCATAGAGCTTCATCTGCAAGGCAGTAGGTGCTCCTCTTGGGGTGTCGTGCTTGTGGGTATCAGTACCTGCTGGTTTGGTATTAACAGCTGCAGTTCTCTGCCAGGTGTAAAAAGTGTCTGGTGGCTACCAGGATTGAGTATTAGGGGAGAATAAGAACTCTCACAGCTGCCCTTCAAGTGAACAGTGACGCCCAAACCAATAACTGAATGAAGAAAAGGTTACTTTAATATGTGATGAAAAACCAAGTAAATGATTGTGTTTTTTAAAGGGAATCTGTCAGCAGTTTTGACAGTGCTAAACTGCTGACAGTGCTAGGCTGGGGCTGGGGAGAGAAGTACAAACATACCTTTTGTGAAGCTTTAATCGTCAGGAGTAGTGCGAACATGAAATTTTATTCTGGCAGGTTCGGCTCTTGGATGTTGGCAATTCACTGTAAAGTGCCTTCTGCATTGATCTGCTTAACCGCCCCCACCCTGCTGTGAGTGGTCTCCTGCCTGGATACTACAGCTGTCACTTAGAACAGAGGGAAGGGGCTGCGAAGCAACTGAATGAAGAAAGCTCTTAACAGTAAAGCTCCACTTCTGGTGCACTTATGGAGCAGAATCTGGCAGAATTAGAGTTTATATTCACATTACCCCTGGTGATAAAAGCTCCCTAAAAAGTATTTCTGTCATGTTCTCCCCATCCCCTGCATAGTGCTTTCAGCAGTTTAGGGTTGTTTCACATGAGCAAGTCCATTGTGTGATTCACGCTCCGTGTCCGAGTGTGATCCTCCGTTCTGGACTTGGAGGAGTGCACGGCGTTATACTGATTTATAATGCTGTGTGCCTCTGCTTGACCTTACTGCTACAGAATCATAGTAACATAAAGCTGTCACTATGATTCTGTAACAGTAAGGTCAAAGAGAGGCACGCAGCATTATAAATCATGATAATGCTGATTATAGAGGATCACACTCACACACTGAGCATGAATCATGCAATGGACTCACTCATGTGAAACAGCCCTAAGACTGGTCAAAACCAATGACAGACTTCCTTTCTGATTAAAGGGTTTGCCTGCATTTTACTATTGATGACTCCCCGATTAGCTGTTTGAAGAGAAAGCAGTGCTGATATGAGCGCTACCTTCTCTGCTCTGTTTACCTGCTCACCACAGCAGTGTTGAGCAGGTGTACTTACAACTATGGCATCCCCATTCACTTCTATGAGACAGCTCTGTAGTATTCACTTGAACAGACAGATCCATCCCATAGAGGTGAATGGTGACGCCATAGTTGTTACACTGGTCACCACTGCAGTTGCTGCGGTGAGCAGGTAAACAGAGCAGAGAAGGCAGTACTTGTACAAGCACGGATTTCTCTTCAAACAGCTGATGCCGGTGCCGGGAGTCAGACCCCTGCGATCTGATATTTACGACCTATCGAGGATAGGTTATCAGTAGTAAAATGCAGAGAACCCCATTCCAGGGACAGTCCTGCAATGCATAGTTTCTTAATACAGGATATTGTTTCCCTCCTATATGGAAGCCAGGATTCTCAGACTGCATTTACCAATGTAAAATTAAATTGATTTTATTGTTGCTATTTGTTTGCATTTTGTTCCCTTTAGATTATGATACGTCTATTACAAATGGGTCCAATCTTCCCTGTTTAGTCTGTGCTATAACAGGTAAAGGAACTTTGTTTCTGTTGTTTAACCACTTTGTACTTCTTTGGGAATATCACATTTATAGTTATAAAGAAAATTAATTTTAGTTCAAAAACTTAACCTACTTTTTTCTGAAGTGGTGGTGGCTGACAAGTCTTTTTTTATAGAAAAACTTTGACAGAAAATGGAGTAGCAGCCATGCTGCTCATAAGTTAATTGACAAGTGGCCGCGTGGCTAAACATATTTTCGCACTCAATGGAGCAGATAAACCACAGTGACCATGGAGCAGATAAACCACAAGCTGTTAGTAAATGTCCCCCTCAAACTTTTTGTTTTAGCTTAAAAAAAGAAGCACATTTCACAATACAATCTACGCTGGTCAGAGCCAGCGTAGATTGTGGTCAGGGTCAGCGTGGTCAGGGAATTGTCAAGCTCTTGATAAAACAAAAAAAGGAACGGTGACCACAGAATGTTGGATCTTAGACCTCAAACGGACATGGTGTTAAAAAGCGAAGCTTATATAACATATATATATATATACACACACCTAGAAATGATTGAAAATAATTTTACCATAGGGAAATGTTAAACTAAGGGCTCATGCACACGACCGTATGTATTTTGCGGTCGGTAAAAAAATACGGATGACGTCCGTGTGCATTCCGTATTTTGCAGAATGGAACAGCTGACCTCTAATAGAACAGTACTATCCTTGTCTGTAATGCGGACAATAATAGGACAGATTCTATTTTTTTGCGGTATGGACAACATACGAAAACGGAATACATACGGAGTAACTTCCATTTTTTTTTTGCGGACCTGTTAAATGAATGGTTCCACATATGGTCCGCAAAAAAAAAAAAAACGGACACTGAAAGTAAATACGTTTATGTGCATGAGCCCTAAGGCTTGTTCACACTTCAGTTATTTGGTCAGTTATTTCCATCAGTCATTGTGAGCCAAAACCAGGTGCTGGTCGAAAACACAACAGGGGCAGATCTTTCCACTACACCTTATCTCTGTTTAGGCTTCACTACTGGTTTAGGCTCACAATAAGGCTAGTTTCACACAAACGTTGTGTTTTGCGCTCTGCAAAAAAAAACGTATGGCATCTGTTTTTTTGCCGATCCATTGTAACAATGCCGATCCTTGTCCGTAAAACGGACAAGAATAGGACATGTTCTATTTTTTTTTTTTACGGGGCTACGGAACGGACATACGGATGCGGACAGCACACAGTATGCTCTCAGTATTTTTTGCGGAATCATTGAAATGAATGGGTCCGCATTTTTCGTGTGAAAGAGGCCTAACTGATGGAAATAACTGAATTCTGAACTCGGCCTAAGGTGTGACCTGTAATTAGCATCACAGGTGTCTTCAAACTTGTAATCAGTCTGTCTAGAGGGTGAAAAGTAGTCACTGTGCTGTTTGGTATCATAGTGAGTACTACACTGAACATGGACCAAAGAAAGCTAAGGAGAGAGTTGTCTCAGGAGATTAGAAAGAAAATTATAGCAAACATGTTAAAGGTAAAGGCTTTAAGACCGTCTCCAAACAACTTGGAGACGGTCTTTTTGTACGTGCTTTCTACACCTGTGCAATAGAATCGTGCCACACTGCGCTAGGTTGTGGTCCATCTTAGGCCCTCTCCATAAGAGAAGGGCCCCCATAAACCATTCCTAGTTTCTCCAGGCCAGAAGGCTTTTGCAAGGGTCCAGGACAAAAGGCAATCCCCAGCCAAAGCTGAAGATACGCCCATGGCAACGAGGGTACGCCGTTCTGTGCTTCCACCCAGGCTGCCACCCAAGGTGTAGGCACAGGTCTCAACAAATCTAGGTCTGGACTCTCCCTGAAGGGAGATCCCAAGGGGTTTGCAGGGGAGTGAGGAAGCTGATGCCCCCCCGAACTCAAGGGGTTGCCCATAAGAGCACGGCAACCCTGAAAAGTCCTGGTGACAAACAACGTGGAAAGTGAACACAAAGTGGAACAAAAAATGAATATTAAATGTGTGCTGTTACAGCCCGGACATTCGACTAGAATTATAAAAATTCCTCCTCCTTATGTCAGGACGGAAAAAGAATAGAGGTGTGTGCACTCAAAATGTGTCAAAGTACGTGATTTTTTTTTTAAGAAGACATTCTAGTGTTTGAGTGGTTTGGGAATATTGTAGGCCAGTTATATTTTTAGAAGTAATTTTGATCAACTGTATTTTGGTCATGTTTCATTAGGTAAGGGGCCCCTGAAGGAATATTACTGTAAGTTGATTGCAGAGTTGCAACTTAAGAATATCCAGATCTGCACGCCTTGGTTGGAAGCTGAAGACTATCCTGTCTTACTTGGTAAGGAAACTGTAGCTGGGTCATGTGGCTTCCTTGTTGTGGACTTTTCATCTGTATCTTACCAATTCAACTTCAACAAAAGGACACTAAATGCTGAAAAACAAGAAAAATGAAGCGTAACCTGCCAAAGAAAGTTTGTCTCTGCATGGACATCTGTAGGCTGCTGCAAAAAGCAGTTAAACAGATATCCTGCAGTCAGAGAAGTGACGACATCACGGCGCTGGTGGATGTTCGAGACCTTGCGCTCCTTTACCTTCCATTTGAGGATTCACCAGAGGTGCTCAATAGGGTTAAGCCATCGAGACATGCTTGGCCAGTCCAGCACCTTTACCCTCAGTTTAGCAAGGCACTGGTCGTCTTTCAGGTGTGTTTGGGGTCCTTATCATGTTGAAATACTGCCCTGTTGCCCAGTTTCTGAAGGGGGATCATACTCTGCTTCAGTATGTTGCAGTACATGATGGCATTCCTGGTTCCCTCAATGAACCGTAGGTCCCCACAGCTGGCAGTACTTGTGCAGCCCCAAACCAGGACACTCCCACCACCATGCTTTACTGTAGGCGAGACACACTTGTCTTTGTACTCCTCAGCTAGTTTCCGCCACAAGTGTTGGACACCATCTGAACCAAATAAGTTTATCTTGGTCTCATCAGACCACAGGACATGGTTCCAGTAATCCATGTCCTTAGTCTGCTTGTCTTCAGCAAACTGTTTGGGAGCTTTTTTGTGCATCATCTTTAGAGACTCCTTCTGGGAGGACAGTCATGCAGACCAATTTGATGCAGTGTGAGGCATATGGTCTGAGCACTGACAGGCTGACCCCTACCCTACCCCTTTTATACTCTTTCAGATCCTCAGAGTTCTTTGCCATGAGGTGCCATGTAGAACTTTCAGTGACCAGTATGAGAGAGAGAGAGCAGCAAATTTAACACACCTCCTCTCCATTCACACCCCAGACTTGTAACACTAATGAGTCACATGACACCGGGAAGGGAAACTGGCTAATTGGGCACAATTTGACCATTTTCACTTAGGGGAGTACTCAGATTTGTTGCCAGCGGTTTAGACATTAATGGCTGTGTGTTGAGTTATTTTGAGGGCACACCAAGTTACTATTAGTAACTAGGAGATTCCTTCCCACAAAATGACCATGCTGACTGTGTAGACAAAAGTTATATAGCCTAAATCAGTCCCCTTCTCGCATGCACTAGCATCACAAGGGGAGAAGACATGGCTGCTGCGGAGAGAACAGTGCACTGCTTTTCTATTGTATTTTTCATGGCCTGCAGTTGTGATATCTGAGGAAACAAGAGCAAATACAGTAACACAGAGATTGTGTGTTGTTTTTAATTCTGGGTTTAGTGTCCCTTTAAAGGAGATACAATATTAAATACATGGCTGCTTTCTTCTAAAAATGGTCCATCAGGAGTTGTGACTTGTACTTCACTTTGTCTCCATTTAATGAGGTTGAGCTGAAATAATGCAGACAAGCTGTGAAAATGCAGCCATAATTATCTAATCCTGTACAAGCTGCATACGTTTACAGATGGAGCTGTACTTCTCACACAATTCTGATTTGTTCTAGGATCCGGTGACCTAGGAGTCTGTCTTCACAAGTCGTCTAGTGGTTTGGATCTTCCCATGAAAGTTGTTGATATGTTCGGCTGCTATCTTCCTGTGTGTGCTGTAAAATTTAAATGGTAATATTTTATATGATATTTATTATTATTTTAAAATGCCATTAATTCCGTGGCGCTGTACATCCAGCTGGGGTTACACAAACATAAAAATACAAGAAAGGGTAGAGGACCCTGCCCGCAAGAGCTTACAATCTATAAGGGAAGGGCATAGAATGAGACACAAGCCTAGATATGTTTAGAAATGTGTCTGATGCACAAGATGGGTGAGGCTTACGTTTTGTCTGCAGGTCCCCCCCCGTGGCTGTTAAAGCCTACCTTCAGTCACTATTTCAGCAAACACTAGGCACCTCCACGTGGATATGAGGCAGGGGCACAGAAGATGCCAACACATTGGGGGACATTTATCAATAATGGGGTCATTTGTGCCAAAAAATACTAACGTTACAAATCAAAAGTGATTTATTTCACCTCATATATCAAAAGGCGCACACCACTTTTAAAATGTGACTTTTTAAAATATAAACTTGATTATCTGCCTATTTCTCTCGATTTGTGACATTTTATCTCCAATAGCACTAAAATGCACCTAGTGCAGACGACACGTGCGATTTTTTTTTTTTTTTTTTTTATGCATATTTGCGACATTTCCACTGGTAAATTGCGACTTTTGCTTCATTGTTCGCAACAGTTTAAGCCATTACTGCCAATAAGAGATTGATAATTGAAGCGTAATATGCGTCAATTTGATAACCCCGCCCACTTTATAACTCATTTCCGACATTGTTATGGTGAAAATTCTGGTGAAAATAGTTGATATATTTGGCGCAAATCAAAACACCTTTCTTTTTGGGGCATTTTACTCTATAATTCTGGCTCAACGTGCGTAGTGAATGTCCCCCGGTGTGCTTTTTCAGTCAGTACTTTTTACATTAGAAAGTGTATCATTTCTCCCAGACAGCCCACTGCAGTATATACGGTGTGCGTGTCCTGTGCTCGCTCCCACTTGTCTGTGGTGTAGACTGAGAACTGTAGGTCTGAGAGACGCTGACATAGTTTACCACAGAGCTGTGCTGCATCCCCACACAATGCGAAGCGTACAGTCAGTCAGCACTGCAACGTTACCGGCAAAAACTGCTATATACTGTACGTGTCGTTACTCACAGTAAATGGCTAAAAGTAATAAGCAGGATTATTTCTCCACAGCTTACATGAACTTGTAAAAAACAATGAGAACGGTCTGATATTTGAAGACTCCGAAGAACTTGCTGCACAGCTAAAGGTATTTCCTCTGTCTCTTGTCTTGTATCTGTTAGGCTAGTTTCACACGAACGTTGTGTTTTGTGGTCCACAAATTGGAGATCCGCAAAAAAAAAAAACGGGTGACATCCGTATGGCATCCGTTTTTTTTGTGGATCCATTGTAACAATGCCTATCCTTGTCTGCAAAACGGCCAAGAATAGGACATGTTCTATTTTTTTTTGCGGGCTACGGAATGGACATACGGATGGGGACAGCACACAGTGTGCTGTCAGTATTTTTTGTGGACCCATAGAAATGAATGGGTCCGCATCCTATCCGCAAAAAATACTGTCATGTGAAAGAGGCCTTACAGGGATAAAACACTGCAGAATGTTAATATAACAGAGGCCCCCAAAGCTCCAGCGCAGCTGGTCCAAAAGCTGACGTGCTGTACGGCATGTAGCTGTTGCAGCCAATCATTGGTCACCACTGCCGCCACTCTGTTCTTCTGAAGCAGACTTGGGTCATCATCATCCTCTATGGCAGTGATGGTGAACCTTTTACAGACCAAGTGCCCAAACTGCAACCCAAAAACCACTTATTTATCGCAAAGTGCCAACAAGGCAATTTAACCTGAATACTACAGTCCAGTATAGTATATCTTCCATGTACTTTATTTTTCCTGCCATTCATCAGCGCACCATGAACAGCACGGGCAGCACACTGAATGTAGGCAGGCTATTATAGCTAAATAATAAAGGCATATTGGTACACCTCACACTTTTTCCAGGGTGCGGGTGCCCACAGTGCCATAGGTTCACCACCACTGCTCTATGGTGATCTAGGTTTAGCTCACTAGATAGATGTGTTTCAGGTGTGTGAAAATCAGCTTAAAAGGCCCATTCATACGACCGCATCCGTTTTTGCAGATCCGTAAAACACAGACACCGGCCATGTGCTTTCTGCATCTTGCAGATCGGAGCATCCTGCCCTGTGTTAAAAATGCCTATTCTTGTCCACAAAAACGGACAAGAATAGGACATGTTCTATTTTTTTTTTTTTCTTCGCTGGGCTGTGGAACAGAAGTACGGATGTGGACAGTACACTAAAAAAATTTGCAGGAGTTCTACTTTAAGTACTTGGAAGCAGAGCTGTCATATCTAGCTCTGTCCACCACACAGCGCATGGAGCTACTGCAGAACAGCAGATTGGCAGAGCAGCCAGACCTCTGCCAGCCTGATATTGGGAACCTAAGGATAGGACATCAATATAAAAATATCATATAATAGAGAACCCCTTTAATAAAATAGTTCAGGCCCAATTGGGTTATCTGACCGCTGTATAAAGGACTATGAAATTGTCTCCTGTCACACACTTAAATACATTTTATCAAGCCCCAGACTTTGTATTGCTTCACTCACTGTACAATTCCAGTGATTTACATGCTATGTGCTTCAGTGCTGGGCAGCCCTGCTGTATCAGTGTGAGGTGTGCCGCTCTCTATCCAGCTGTGGTGGAGAAGGAAGGTGGTATGTTTTACTAGTACACAATTGATCCCTTATATCCGCATGTGGCCCCTTTAATAGCCTTGTGTTCAACATCAGTTGGATATACTAAGGGATGTATTACACTCCCAGATCTTCAGACGGATAACACATGCATTGACGTATATTTGCATGACACAGGTTGATGCGTACTCGCTGCTCCCGCAGTCCTTCCTCCCTCATTCTGTTCTATTCATTACCAGCAGCACATCCCCGATTACACAGGAACATGCTAATAATAATCGGCATCTTTCATCCTGATCCATGATCAGCCAACGAGTGTTCATCCGTTCATCGGCTTCTCGATTATACCACTCTATTCCCAATAATTGTCCCAAAATCATGCAGAGTAATAGGGCCTTAAAGGGGTTCTCCGGGAATTAAGAAAATGAAAATGCTTAAAGGGGTTGTCCGGGTTCAGAGAAGAACCCGGACATACCTGCAATTTCACCCAGGCAGCCCGCCTGAAGAGGGCATCGGAGCATCCTATGCTCCGATGCCCTCCTTTGCCCTGCGCTAATTAGCGCAGGGCAAAGGAATTTAGCCAGGTTCCGGTGACGTACCGGTCCCTGCCGGGCAGAGGCTTCCGCCCGGCAGTGAGCCGGTGACGTCATCGGCGCTGATGGACGGACTTTAGCGCTGCCCTAGCCAGTAAAACGGCTAGGGCAGCGCTAAAGCCGGCCCACTAAGGCCGGTGACGTCACCGAACTCGCTGCCGGGCGGAAGTACCCGCCCGGCAGCGAGTATTTATAAACAAAAGAGACCTTGCCCTGCGCGATCTAGCGCAGGGCAAGGGGGGGGGGCATCGGAGCATGAGATTCTCCGATGTCCTCTTCAGGCAGGCTGCCTGGGTGAAATTGCAGGTATGTCCGGGTTCTTCTCTGAACCCGGACAACCCCTTTAAATATTACTTCATTATAAATATATTCCCAAATATCTTTCATTAGTTATAATGGCTGGGGAGCAATCACTGGAAGAAATAAAATGTCCGCCATCCTATTAGTGCACAGAAAACCTGTCCTAATCACACAGGAGGACAAGTTACTTCACAACACTGGGGTAAAGAGCTGCCTCATCCTCCTCTCTGCTCTACTTGTCAGGGATTATGATCCTGAAATTTCTGCACCCAAGGAAAAAAGCAAAGTGCACATGAGGTTTGTCTGATCTCACACACTTTGCTGGTGCTGTGTTATGCTGTGGTTATACCATACATAATCCGTACCCTGCTGTATGAATGTCGGCACACCATCTGACAGTTTGATTTGTCTAATACAAGGCTCTAAACCAACGAGACGGGACCTACAAGGACAGTGTCACTCAGTTGTAGGTATGAAAGCATTTAGTCGTTCAAATAATTAGATATTTCTTTTCACAGATGTTATTTATGGACTTTACAAGAGATTCAAGCAGACTGAAACAGTTCCGAAAAAATCTTCACGAATCCAAACAAATGAGGTGGGATGAAAGTTGGGATCAGACCGTCCTGCCCATATTTAGAGACAACTGCAGAACATAAGAGGCAGAATTACAGGAGGAAACATTTACCTCCTCATACTGGAGTCATCAAGATACATGGAGCTGAAAAAATTTGAATGGACAGAAAAAGGCCCTGTTCACACAGGTTTTGCTGGTGGAGTTTGGTGTGGACGTCTTGCCAAAAAGCCACTGACCGCAGCGCTGAATCTCCCTCCCATTGTTTTTAATGGAGGGCCATGTTGCACTACATATGCACCTACTAAGGTCATGTTCTTACTTGGCGTGGTGTCCGGATGTATGGCGGTGGAACCAGGGGTAGGGGTCTGCTTGTAGTTTAGCTCCATTCAACTGGCCTAAACTATGAGCGGATCTGTAACATTCACATTGAAGAGCTGCAGCAGATTCTGCGTTTGAAAAATAAAAATGCTGTGTGAATTAGCACTAAGTCCTCTCAGATCTTGAGGGGTGACACATTCCAAAGATACATTCATACCCTGTTACATAGATCAGAATGAAAAGGACCAAAGTGCAATCTGATGTACTGTAAGCCATCTGCATATGAACTTGTGGTTGAGTGCACTACCATACAGGGGACAATCACACTTCTATGTGGACCGCACTTGGCTCAGTTATACAGCTTCAAGATTGGTTGGGTGGGATTGCTTATCAGGTCACTGCCTGTCAGATTGGCCTGTAAATATTAAAGATTGTTCTGGTGAATAAATAAGCTACAATGTTGTGTGTGACTTTCTCAGGCACAGTACCTCCAATTTTCATGAATTAGACTTCCTCATCAATAGCGTAAGGCCACATGTATGTATTTTTATCCAACCCAGATTTACAAGAGAATCCACAGCAAAAATGCTGAACTACCAAGGCTGAACCTCAGACTTTTACCTTAGATGGGGCTTTCCTGCCTGTGACTAACCTGCCACAGAATCTGCCTTAATAAGAGACCTGTCACATTGGGTCGCCTCACCCAGGCCAGTAACTAGCTCCCACTGATAATATAAATGTTGAATGGTTCTCATTTAACCACTTTCCCTTGTTTATATTGGGGCCTTAGTGACCAAGCATTTTTTTTCATCTTTGCATTCCCTGAGCTATTGACCGTGGCATCTAAGGGGTTATAGGTCCAGATTGGTGTTTTGCTGATCTGGGCTGTTAGGGCAGGAGCCCGCTCTCTACTTCACAGGAGACCCATGCAGTGCCTGTGCTTAGTCCTCTGAAAAATGGGGGACATAATGTTAGACCAGGTTCACATGTGACTGAATAGCTGCGGCTTTTCGTGTGGCAAATCCACAGCCTGGTACAGTACCAGCATAGTACAATAGTTTAGAAGGCTGAAAAACAAGTCCATCCAGATCAGCCTGTTATCCTGCAAGCTGATCCAGAGGAAGGCAAAAAACCTTGTGAGGTAGAAGCCAATTTTCCTCATTTTGGGGGGAAAAAATTCCTTCCCGACTCCAATCAGAATAACTCCCTGGATCAACGGCCCTTCTCCATTTTGACTTGAAATCCACATGTCCATTTATGCTGCGGATCTCTCCTGTGACTTCATCCTTTGCAAATGGAGAGGGTCGCTGGCTTTTTCTCAGTCACTTGTGAACCCAGCCTTACACTAAATTCATAAACAGAATTTGACCAAATACAAAGGATGTCTGTCATGGAAGCCTGAACCCTGCCTCCTATTACCCTGGGCATGACTCGAGTTCTAGTAAAACAACTGATGGTCTTGAATTGCGCCAGCTATAATACCCTTGTAATTCAACACACTTGCCTCTGCCATTGTCCTGATCTGCAGCCGACCAGATAATTAGTGGAGACCTGTATCCGGTAAATGTGAGTACACTGGCAGAAAGCCAACATCCATAGAAAAGAGACCCGTGAACCAGGGTAGTTTACACAGCACTTTTATCACGTACTATACACTGCTTTCAGCCTCTCGGTAAAATATTCACACTGATAAAGTCAATTTCAGAATTTGCACTGTACAGTCTTTATCATATGTAAATATACTCCTCTTGTGGTCCGGGAGCACTTGCCACCTTATCCCAGTGTCATCTAGTGGGAGAAAAAAGAAAACAGATTTGTCTTTAGGTTTGCGCACACATATGGCATCATACATAAAGATCACACAGGGCACGTCTACACTGTACCAGTAACCGGACTGTTCATTTATCAGTCACTTCATTAGTATTTATGATGCAGTCTTGTGAGCCTTCAGGTAAGGCCTCTTTCACACTAGCGGCAGCACGGATCCGGCATCTAAAGGGTGCCAACGGATCCGTGCTAACGCTGATACATGTGTGGAGCCGGAGCAGCGCTCCGGCCCCACACATGTTGACACAGACATTGGGACAGAAATACATACAAACATACATACACATACATACTTACATACTCCAGCCAGGGACGCCGGCAGCACGTCTTCACGTGCCTCCTGCGCGCAGTGATGACGATTCCCCACAGCGCCCTCTGCTGGGCACACTGGGGAAACGTCATAGCTGCGCGCAGGAGGCGCGTGAAGACATGCTGCCGGCGTCCCTGCCTGGAATATGTGAGTATGTATGTCTGTATGTATTTCTGTGTAGCCGGATCCGGAATGACCCCCCCATTGCAAGTCAATGGAGGACAGATCCGGATTACCGGTGTGTCACACCAAACAGATCCGTCCCCATTGACTTGCATTGGGGGTCATTCCAGATCCGTCTTGGTGCGGATACCTCGACCGGAGAGAAAACCGCAGCATGCTGCGCTTTGTTCTCCGGTCTGAAGACGGAACAGAATGCTTTTAAGAGCATTCCGTTGTCTTCAGTTCAGTTTTGTCCCCATTGACAATGAATGGGGACAAAACTGAAGTGTTTTATTCCGGTATTGAGCCCCTATGACGGAACTCAATACCGGAATTTTAAAACGCTAGTGTGAAAGTAGCCTAAGGGTTTTTTTGTTTGTTTTTAAACTTTTTAATGTCTTTTTGTTGTTTTTCTTTTCTTTGAACCAGTGCAGTAAATCTGGGTGTTAACACGACCTATCTGCTGACGGGCCTTAGGCTTGGCCTCCACCTTTTTACAGTGGCCTAGTCTAAGCACTGCACAAGCGCGGCTCTAAAATGATAGTCGGACTCTTGCCCCAACAACCTCGACCAGCAGTAGCAAGCAACCAAGGCATCTGCTGTATTTTTCGCCCCATAAGATGCACTTTTTTCCCCTCTAAAATGGGGAAATGCTAGTGTGTCTTATGGGGTGAATACAGGGCAAATATAAAATGTGCAGCGCATTGCTTATGCATGGTACATTGCAGGCTGCGCTGCATAGAAACGGCAGCCTGCAATGTACCAGGCATCCATGTTACCTGCAGAGCGAGAGCCTGGTGGCTGCAGCAATTGCTTGTTGATAGGGACAGCTGCATTGTGTGCCAGGTGGTAAGGAAAGGTCTGCTGCGCCGGGTGGTAGGGTCAGGTGGTGTGGCTGGTGCAGGGTGATATAGAACGGCCGGCCCCGTCTGGTGCAGGGAGACATTGATAGGAGCGTGGAAGCAGGCTTTCCTGCCACACATGCCTGCTCCTGTGTTCGTGCCCTAGAAGCTGATGAGTGGCATGGAGGCTGATAGGAGGTATGGGGGCTGATAGGAGGTCTGAATGGGGATCTTATTTAGATTGGGGCTCTTATCTGAGGTCTGATTGTGGGTCATTCACATTGGTGTCTGAGCTGAGGTCTTATTAACATTGGGGGTCTGATTGGGGCTGTCAGCTGAGTTCTAATTAACATTGGGGGTCTGACCTGAGGTCTTATTGTCCGTCTTATAGGGCGAAAAATAGAGTAACCATTTTAGACGGTGGGAGCTCCCTCTGTCACGCATTGGCAGTCCCGTAAATGAGATCGGCATGTCTAGCCTGGCAGCCCAGGGACTAATGCCTGATGGGCATACTCTGGCTGCAGAGTATGCCCATCAGGCTTTGCTTCTCTGGCAGTGCCTGTCAGTGCATTCACAGTACAGTGTATTATAGAAGCCATCAAAAGAACCTCTTCAAGTCCCCTTGTTGGAATAGTAAATGGTTAAAAAAAATATCCAAGTAGAAAATGCACTACCATTAAGCAAAACAATAAAATTCCCTCCACGTATTTGTTATCGCTGCGTCCATAACGATCCACACAACATAATTATCATGTCATTTATTGTGCACGGTGAGAGCTAAAAAAAAAATTGCTGGGCCCAAAACAGGCTGGTCACTAAAGGTTGTCCACACCTGTCCTGTTAATGGACTGTCCTCAGGAAAGACCATCAATATCTGATCAGTGGGGGTACGAATCCCAGCTGTTTGGGAGTAGCTCCAGAACTACACAACTCCATCCATCATGTAGTGGAGATTAGGGTTGGGTGAAAAAATATTCCCACGATAACTATATTAAGAAATTTATAACGATAACATTATATATGGCGATAGATACCTATTTAAAAGAAAAAAACCACTAAGAGCCACAAGGAGACATTATACTGTATATGGGAGCAAGGAGGAGCTGGGGGCAGCAGCTGCAGGAACTAATGTTATGTACAGTACGGATATACAAGGGGCGAGCATATGACCGCTCTTATGACATCACCAAATACCGCGGTTGTTTGGAAACAGCGATATCGCCATATCGCTGTTTCTTAATACCGCGGTATATCGTTCACACCGGTTTACCGCTCAACCCTACTGGAGATGCTGATTACTGCATCAGCATCAAAGGACTGGACAACCCCTTCAAGATTGTTGTATCAATCGTAAAGGATTTGTCACACCATAAGAACTTATCACCGATCCACAGGATAAGTTCTAAGTATATGATCAACGGGGGTCCACTCACTAGGACTCCCACTAATTATGAAAATGTGGTCCGGGGGTTGAATGGAGTTATGGCTGTGCATATGCGCTACTGTGCCATTTACCTTTGTGGAACTGTCAGATATATAGCAGTACTGTGAATAAGTGATACGTTCTAATAGCCGGACACACCCTTGGATTTACACATTACTACATGTAACTGTGGTGTGTGCAACTCTAGATGTTTATCTACACTCAGTATGCAGCAAGTGAAAGAAGTAACTGCAAACAATCAGGCATAAAAATCACTTACCTAAAGCTGCCTGAAACAGTCGGTATGTTTCGGGATTACGAATAGTTGATGCGACAAACACGTCAAGTTTATTTCCAGCTTTTGTACAGTGAAAAAGCTTCTTTAATACTCTAGTAAAGGAAGTCACAATGTCTGGATCGTACACCACATCTAGAAACAGTAAAATGTTGTTAGTACGGAAATACGCTTCCCCTTCCAACCTGTCTATGTATGACAAACTACAGCACATTGATTTCAATGGACCTGGGGTGTGCTTAAAGGGTTATTCCCATCTCAGACAATGGGGGCATATCGCTAGGATATGACCCCATTGTCCTATAGGTGCCGGTCCCACCGCTGGGACCCACACCTATATCGAGAACGGGGCCCCGAAAGTCAAGGAGGGCGCACCGTGCATGCGTGACCACCCTCCATTAATTTGTATGGGGCCACCGAAAATAGCCGAGTGCTGGCTCGGCTATTTCCGTTGGCTCCATAGAAATGAATGGGAGCGCACCGCGCATGCGCGGCCACCCTCCATTCATTTGTATGGGGCCACCGAAAATAGCCGAGCACCGGCTCGGCTATTTCCGTTGGCTCCATAGAAATGAATGGGAGCGCACCGCGCATGCGCGGCCCAGCTCCCGTTCATTTGTATAGAGCCGACGGAAATAGCCGAGCCAGCACTCGGCTATTTTTGCCGGCCCCATACAAATTAATGGAGGGCGGCCGCGCATGCGCCCTCCTTGACTTTTGGGGCCCCGTTCTCGATATAGGTGCGGGTCCCAGCGGTGGGACCGGCACCTATAGGACAATGGGGTCATATCCTAGCGATATGCCCCCATTGTCCGAGATGGGAATAACCCTTTAAAGGGGTTGTCCTTGATTTATCCAGTGAGACCTGGGAAGAGACATAAACTTACGTCTCCCTGCCACTCCATGGCTCCCCGGCTGTCCACATGTCACTGTTGTGTTACATGCTGCTTGGGGACGCGTCATCTTTGAGGCCAGTCATAGGCTGCAGTGACCCATGTGGTCCCTTCCATAGAGGAAGTCTATAGACAGGGACTGAAAGCCCAGGGAAGACTGCCCAGGGGCCCGAATGGGGCGGCACAGAGAAAGTAGGTATAGCTCTCCTCACATGTCCTCACATGACTTGGACACCCCCTTTGAAGAGTGGCCGTATTACAGTAGTTGACTTGTTGCTTAGCTCCTAAACAATAAAAATAACAAGTGCCATATTCGTCACATAACTGAAATGAATGGTGTCATACAGACCCCACTGAATATAATGACATTTGTGGACTTAGGCTACTTTCACACTTGCGTTTACATATTCCGTTATTGAGCTCCGTCATAGGGGCTCAATACCGGAATAAAACGCTTCAGTTTTGTCCCCATTCATTGTCAATGGGGACAAAACTGAACTGAAGAGAACGGAATGCTTTTAGGAGCATTCCGTTCCATCTCCAGACCGGAGAGCAAACCGCAACATGCTGCGGTTTGTTCTCCGTACTGGGCATCCGCACCGAGACGGATCCGTCCCCATTGACTTGCATTGGGGGTCATGACGGATCCGTCTCAGTGCGGATGCCCAGTACGGAGAGCAAACCGCAGCATGTTGCGGTTTGCTCTCCGGTCTGGAGATGGAACGGAATGCTCCTAAAAGCATTCCGTTCTCTTCAGTTCAGTTTTGTCCCCATTGACAATGAATGGGGACAAAACTGAAGCGTTTTATTCCGGTATTGAGCCCCTATGATGGAGCTCAATAACGGAATATGTAAACGCAAGTGTGAAAGTAGCCTAAGTCCACAAATGTCATTATATTCAGTGGGGTCTGTATGACACCATTCATTTCAGTTATGTGACGAATATGGCACTTGTTATTTTTATTGTTTAGGAGCTAAGCAACAAGTCAACTACTGTAATACGGCCACTCTTCAAAGGGGGTGTCCAAGTCATGTGAGGACATGTGAGGAGAGCTATACCTACTTTCTCTGTGCTGCCCCTCGGTGTGACACACTAGTCAACGGATCCGTCCTCCATTGACTTTCAATGAAGTTCATGACGGATCCGTCACCTTGCACTTTTCCCTCTCAGCTCCCTCCTCCCTCCAGCAGGGGGCGCTATGGGGAATCTTCCCATTGTGCGCTCCGTCCTCCTCCTCTGTAGTGTCCCTCTCATCTGGAGCTGCTGGGACAGGTAAGTAACCACCCCCCTCCTCCTCAACACAGTATCTGACACGTGTGGGGCCGGAGCGCGGTTCCGGCCCCACACGTGCACCTGCGGCAGCACGAATCCGGCGGGACCCTTCACCCGCCGGATCCGTGCTGCCGGTAGTGTGAAAGTGGCCTTACTGAGTCCAGTATTTTACAGGCCAAGTTAGGGGCCAGATCCTCTGATGCAGATGTGAATAAACCCTTACTCTGTTCCATCATTTGTAGACGAATACTAGAAAAGTCAGTTCAGACAAGGACACTTGACGAATCTGCAGACTGGTAGTCTCCAGACATCAGACACTGGGTTAAGAGAGACTGGATTTTAACCTGCTTATGGGCTCATGCACGCAACAGTCGTTAGCCGGTGCCTATACTGTGGCCTGCAAACAGTGGGTCCGCAATATATGGGCACTGGTGCAGAGCGGATGGGTCTGTGCCAGCCACACGGACGGTGTCCATACCATTGGAGACTGCAATATGTCGCCCCCAATGCACGGAACGGGCGGCACACATTCCTGTGCATGAGCACTAATCCTTTCATCCCCTGGATGATAATTGGTGCCTGAAAACAGCTGAAAGCATAAATGTTTGACGGGTCCCAGAGGTAGAGTGTATGTACCATAAATGGTGGGAATAGCCCTTTAAAGGGGTTGTGCACTCCCAATATCTTTTAGGAAGACCCCCTCACCCCCCCAACGTACGAGGTAATCATACTTTCTGGATCCTGCCCCTGGGTTGTAGCTCCTTCACACCCCTGTTGGTCTCCCTCTGTCAACATCCAGCAGCGTGACATGACACACGGAGGACATGTCACCACTGCTGCTAGTCATTCACTACAGCAGCCATGTCATCCACAGCAAACCGGACATTGATGCAGGGAGAGCAGCAGAGAGGGAGCAGAAACCCAGTAGTGGGGATCAGTTACGTATGATTTTTTCCCCAGGTCTGACCACGCTGGGGGCATCTGCCCAAAAGATGTGGGTATGCATGTTTGTGGAGGAATAAGGAGAGATGGCTACAGTCTAAGGCCTCATGTGGCCATATTGCAGCCCGCATACGGCGGCTCGGCAATACATGGGCACTGGCCATGTGCACCCTGCATCACGGATCGCTGACCCGTTCACTTGAATGGGTCTGCAATCCGGGAGATGCGATGCGGAACGGAGGCACGGGTTGGAACCATACAGAAGCACTACAGAGTGCTTCCATGGTGTTTCTGTCCATGCCTCCGCACCGCAAAAAAATAGAACTTGTTCTATTTATTTGTGGTGCGGACAGTCGGATGTGGATCGCGGACCCCACAGTAGTGAATGTGTCCGTGATCCGAATGCAGAAGCCCCACGGTCGGTGGCCGTGCGTTGCGGACCGCATTTTGCGGTCCGCAGCACAGGCACGGCCGCACGCGTTCATGTACATGAGGCCTAATGCTGACATTATACAGGCGGTTTATTTCCTGGTACCTGATGCAATGACCACGTCCGCTTCCAGGTTTAGAAGTTGTTGTTCTGTCATGGATTCCCAGTCGAGCTCCATTACGGACATTACAGTCTTTGGGTTTTCACTGGTAACTGAACGCTCTTCACTCAGCATAAAGCCATTGAGATGAATGTTTTCTCTGAGCTGCTGAAGGACTTTCTGGTGACAGTCGGTGAATGTGTATCTCTTGGGAGAACAGCTCTTACATATGACCAGTCCTGTCAGACCAATTCCACTCCCGAGCTCTAGAATTGTTCTCAAAACATAAAGAACAACGTTAAAATGTCACCACTCAAAATGTACAATTCATCAGTCAACATTGGTTTTATGGGAGTGTGTCACCAGTTTTATTCTGTTCTGTATGAGGCAGCATGAACTGGAGACAGATACTTTAAGGAAATCGCTGGGTTAATAATTGGCGCAGTCATTTTGCTAGAATTAGTACTGGACAACAGCATGAGCCGAGCACTGGAGTCCGCTCAACATGGAGCATGAGAGTCCTCGTATTCACGAGCTTCCAGCTCTACCACCACTGACTGCCATAGGGAGAAAGCAGTCAATCTGCAGCGGGGAGGAGAGCTTATGACTATGAGGACTGCTGAGATTGTGCAGTGGACTCTATCATCTCAGTGCTTGACTGGTTTTAATGGATTTACACAAAATGATAGGGTCAATTCAAGTAAATGACTCAGAAATGTTCTTAGGGTATCTGTCAGCAGCTAGGACAGCATAAACTGGTGGCAGTCTCTCTTTAAAGGGGTTATCTGGGTAAAGATAATGATGACCTATCCTCGGAATAGGTCATCATTATCACATTAGCTGGGGTCAGAGACATGGCACCACCACCGATCAGCTCTGTCAGGGAGCCACTGCGCTCATAAGAGCTCTGGTGAGCAATGCGGCCTCCCGGCAGTGTGTGATAATGCAGCTCAGCCCCATTGACTTGAATGGGGCTGAGTTGCCACTAGGCCATGTGACCGGTATATGGTGACATCACATGCGCCCAGCCTCTTCTAACAGCTGATTTGTGGGAGTCAGACCGCTACAGATCAATAGTAATTCCTGGAAAACCTTTAATGGCATGGAGATACAGGCAATGCATTAGGAAATGTTATTATTCAAATCTGTGTAGTTACACATGCCGGTTTAGTGGCATTCTATTGGCACGATTTGCATCAGGTGCACATTAAACTCAGCTGAATCTGCCTATATGTATAAGAGCCACCCAACATCGATGTCCGGGGTGGGATCGGCCTGCAATCTAATGTGTATAGGAGCCACCCTACATCGATGTCCGGGGTGGGATCGGCCTGCAATCTAATGTGTATAGGAGCCACCCTACATCGATGTCCGGGGTGGGATCGGCCTGCAATCTAATGTGTATAGGAGCCACCCAACATCGATGTCCGTGGTGGAATTGGCCTGCAATCTAATGTGTATAGGAGCCACCCTACAGCAGATGTCCGGGGTGGAATTGGCCTGCAATCTAATGTGTATAGGAGCCACCCAACATCGATGTCCGTGGTGGAATTGGCCTGCAATCTAATGTGTATAGGAGCCACCCTACAGCAGATGTCCGGGGTGGGATCGGCCTGCAATCTAATGTGTATAGGAGCCACCCAACATCGATGTCCGGGGTGGGATTGGCCTGCAATCTAATGTGTATAGGAGCCACCCTACAGCAGATGTCCGGGTGGAATTGGCCTGCAATCTAATGTGTATAGGAGCCACCCAACATCGATGTCCGGGGTGGGATTGGCCTGCAATCTAATGTGTATAGGAGCCACCAAACATCGATGTCCGGGGTGGGATCGGCCTGCAATCTAATGTGTATAGGAGCCACCCTACAGCAGATGTCCGGGGTGGAATTGGCCTGCAATCTAATGTGTATAGGAGCCACCCAACATCGATGTCCGGGGTGGGATTGGCCTGCAATCTAATGTGTATAGGAGCCACCCTACAGTAGATGTCCGGGGTGGGATTGTCCTGCAATCTAATGTGTATAGGAGCCACCCTACAGCAGATGTCCGGGGTGGAATTGGCCTGTAATCTAATGTGTATAGGAGCCACCCAACATCGATGTCCGGGGTGGGATCGGCCTGCAATCTAATGTGTATAGGAGCCACCCAACATCGATGTCCGTGGTGGAATTGGCCTGCAATCTAATGTGTATGGGAGCCACCCTACAGCAGATGTCTGGGGTGGAATTGGCCTGTAATCTAATGTGTATAGGAGCCACCCTACATCGATGTCCGGGGTGGGATCGGCCTGCAATCTAATGTGTATAGGAGCCACCCTACAGCAGATGTCCGGGGTGGAATTGGCCTGTAATCTAATGTGTATAGGAGCCACCCAACATCGATGTCCGTGGTGGAATTGGCCTGCCAATCTAATGTGTATGGGAGCCACCCAACATCGATGTCCGGGGTGGGATCGGCCTGCAATCTAATGTGTATGGGAGCCACCCAACATCGATGTCCGTGGTGGAATTGGCCTGCAATCTAATGTGTATGGGAGCCACCCAACATCGATGTCCGGGGTGGGATCAGCCTGCAATCTAATGTGTATAGGAGCCACCCAACATCGATGTCCGGGGTGGGATCGGCCTGTAATCTAATGTGTATAGGAGCCACCCAACATCGATGTCCGGGGTGGGATCGGCCTGCAATCTAATGTGTATAGGAGCCACCCTACAGCAGATGTCCGGGGTGGAATTGGCCTGTAATCTAATGTGTATAGGAGCCACCCTACATCGATGTCCGGGGTGGGATTGTCCTGCAATCTAATGTGTATAGGAGCCACCCTACAGCAGATGTCCGGGGTGGGATCGGCCTGCAATCTAATGTGTATGGGAGCCACCCAACATCGATGTCCGGGGTGGGATCGGCCTGCAATCTAATGTGTATAGGAGCCACCCTACAGCAGATGTCCGGGGTGGAATTGGCCTGCAATCTAATGTGTATAGGAGCCACCCAACATCGATGTCCGTGGTGGAATTGGCCTGCAATCTAATGTGTATGGGAGCCACCCAACATCGATGTCCGGGGTGGGATCGGCCTGCAATCTAATGTGTATGGGAGCCACCCAACATCGATGTCCGTGGTGGAATTGGCCTGCAATCTAATGTGTATGGGAGCCACCCTACAGCAGATGTCCGGGGTGGGATCGGCCTGCAATCTAATGTGTATAGGAGCCACCCTACAGCAGATGTCCGGGGTGGGATCGGCCTGCAATCTAATGTGTATAGGAGCCACCCAACATCGATGTCCGGGGTGGGATTGGCCTGCAATCTAATGTGTATAGGAGCCACCCTACAGCAGATGTCCAGGGTGGGATTGTCCTGCAATCTAATGTGTATGGGAGCCACCCAACATCGATGTCCGGGGTGGGATCGGCCTGCAATCTAATGTGTATAGGAGCCACCCTACAGCAGATGTCCGGGGTGGAATTGGCCTGTAATCTAATGTGTATAGGAGCCACCCTACAGCTGATGTCCGGGGTGGGATCGGCCTGCAATCTAATGTGTATAGGAGCCACCCTACAGCAGATGTCGGGGGTGGGATCGGCCTGCAATCTAATGTGTATAGGAGCCACCCTACATCGATGTCCGGGGTGGGATTGTCCTGCAATCTAATGTGTATAGGAGCCACCCTACAGCAGATGTCCGGGGTGGGATTGTCCTGCAATCTAATGTGTATAGGAGCCACCCTACAGCAGATGTCCGGGACGGGATCGGCCTGCAATCTAATGTGTATAGGAGCCACCCAACATCGATGTCCGGGGTGGGATCGACCTGCAATCTAATGTGTATAGGAGCCACCCAACATCGATGTCCGGGGTGGGATTGTCCTGCAATCTAATGTGTATAGGAGCCACCCTACAGCAGATGTCCGGGACGGGATCGGCCTGCAATCTAATGTGTATAGGAGCCACCCAACATCGATGTCCGGGGTAGTATCGGCCTGCAATCTAATGTGTATAGGAGCCACCCTACAGCAGATGTCCGGGGTGGGATCGGCCTGCAATCTAATGTGTATAGGAGCCACCCAACATCGATGTCCGGGGTGGGATCGGCCTGCAATCTAATGTGTATAGGAGCCACCCTACAGCAGATGTCCGGGGTGGAATTGGCCTGTAATCTAATGTGTATAGGAGCCACCCAACATCGATGTCCGGGGTGGGATCGGCCTGCAATCTAATGTGTATTGGAGTATTTGGCGATTGCTGCAGTATGCAGTGGGCATTTTATAGTGGATTTTGAGTAAACTTTTCTTACCGACTGTTGAAGACATCATTATTTTCAATTGCCCACTCAGCTAAGAAAAGAGCAGCTTCCCATGTCACTAGGCCTGTGGTTCCTGCTGAGATTATGGCAGCGTTTTCAGACAGTGTAATGAGGTCCCCTGTAGGCTGCAAAAGAAATGCTGCAACTTGTATTACATTGGAAGTGTTCTTCTGACTGTGGCAAAAGCTAAAAATTAAACAAAAGGGCCGCAGACTGCAAGTAAAATGGCCACAAATGTGACCAGAAATTACGGGATGTAATCTGCAGTCAGCAAATTCTCTTTGTTTTGTTTTTTTCAGAGCCCTAGTTGTATTTATTTCGATGGACAGTATATGAGACGTTGTATGTGTGACCATTTCAGTAACTACCTGATCTAACTGGAAGATCGCTTTCCTTTTAGTCATCAGCACAATGTAGAAAGCAGCCGCATCGTTATGTTATGAAGCAACCAAGCAGAGACTGTCTTCTATTCTTCTATTGAGATATGTATTTCCGTATAAGGATTGCTAACTCAAAATCAGAATAAGGGCTCATGCACACAAATGTATTTTCTTCCATTTCTGTGCTGTTTTTTTTTTACAAACACAGATATTGCTGCTAGATTAATACACGAGGTGGTGATCTCCATCGTAGTACCCGAGTCATTTGCGGCAGATTTCAACCCTCTGCTCCCTAACAGAACACCCATTCGCCATGGTACAGTTGACAAATTGCAGAACCTGAAATCTGGCAAGCAATTTGCCATCTGTGCCATGGTGGTTGGGTGATCTGTTAGGGAGCAGGAGTAAAGATACGTGGCATTTAAGTACAGATTTGGATTATTCCTCGCCAAATTCTCTATCCAATGCACATGTCACACGCACCCCTTCACATTAGAAAATATCGGCGCTTTCAAAATGGTAACTGTGTACATTGCCCCTCACAGATTTGGCCCCTTCCTGTTAGCAACATCCCATTCAAAGGATGGCGTTCCCAACCACCCATGTCCATTTATTCTGCTGTCTCCATACATTTGGACCATCCTGTATATTAGATAAATATACTTTTGTAAAATAACTGTTTGCTGATATACATTGGCTTGTGGATGGACACTCTTGTCATCACTGGGTCAGCGCGCCTCTATGGACACACTGGGCGTATGCACTGGGAATTTTCCTTGTGGACCTAGTATATGTGCACTGCAAACATGTGTGACCACAAAGCCCCATTTAGGATTTATAAAACAGATTTCCAGTTGCAGACATGTCAATGAATCTTCCTGGTGTGAACATACTCTTGGGCCTTATAAACATATGCCTGTGGCATTTTACTACGGAGCAGTAGGCACTCCATATGCTGTCATATTACAGAGAAATTTTCCTTAAAGGGGTTATCTCATGATTAATGTAAAAAATGAAAACCAGACATCATATAGTACATGACTTTCTCTGTCTCTTATTAACAAAGATAGAACCAGCCCTGTACCTCACATGGATCCAGAGATCTCATTTATTGCTCTTCTAGATTTATATCAAGCTGGCAGCTCAAGGGGGTTGTCATTTCTGCTGCAGCTCAGGGGGCGTGTCTCAGCTCTCCCTATCACAGCTCAGGAGGCAGTAGAAGGATGGAACTGAGCATGTGCGGCCATCTCAAATCTAACAGCAGGTGGTGCTATACAGATACATTTTATTGTATTACTCAATGGCTATACAAAATTTTTAATTCCATGCAATTACAAAAGTATTCAGATCCAGAAGCGGGTTAGAAAACTGTAGAATATTTGTGGGACAACCCCTTTAATACAGAATCTGATAGAACAGGTAAGATTATTTTTCTGTTGGACTCAGGAGCCCTCATGCTGACGCTACACTGTATGGATGACGGATGCCACTGTATTTCAGATGCATCCTTGTAACCGTATAGACCCAGATGAAGATGCTAAACGGAATGTGATGTGAACAGAGCCTTATGGGCACAAAACTCAATATCATTCAGACTGCATTAAAATTAAGACTGTTCTCTTTAAACGCATGAAGACATGGAAAGGAAGCTTAGTTGTAGTCTTACTGCTATTCCCATTAGTGAACACGACAACACTTACCAAACAGTAACTTTTGTAGCAGACTGCAGTGTCTTCTGAATTTAAGATGTCAGCCAGTGCACTGTATAAATCATCGAGCGGTTCTGCTCCAGTACGCTCGTGCTGCAGAGAACAGGGTGAGAGTTACTGCCCTATCTGTCTTCACCATGTAGCCTCATATTTAACAAGAAAACAATAGAATTGTACAGACAGAGAAATGTACTAGTGTTAATCATAGATGATTTATAGGGGAAACTATCATCAGCTGTCTGCACAGACACATAGCTGTGGACCTCTGGATTAAAACAATGTTTTTCTTTTGTTGATCAGAGGTTCTGTTCCCAAGTTATGATACATTTTTCTTAATATACAAATTGGGCCTTTGGTGCACTGAGGGCGTCACCATTGCTTTTGTTGCACCCAAGCTCCATTCATATGTGTGGCCAGTGCCTCCCTCGCTGCTTTACCACCGCCTGGCCCTGTCAATCAAAGCAGCCAGGGAAGGGCTGGCCACAGAAAGGAGCAGAGCTCGGGTCCAATCACTGGCCCCAGTGGTCACGTTCTGATCATGCACACATGACTGATGAGGCCAGGCAAGGCTGCAGTGGTCATGTAAACAATGAACTGCACGTGACTGCCATAAGGCCTGGCATGGATCAGAGGGGAAGGACACTTAAAAGGTAAGCCCCTTCCCTCCTTCTAATTATACACAGCCATTTTTTTTTTATAAAATATGGGAAAACCCCTTTAACGGATGGTTCAAGTCCAGTTAAGTGTAAACCACTCTGTAATAGCGGCTCCCTCCAGTCATAGAGTTAGACTACACCACAGCCTGTCAATCCCCATGGAGAGGGGCTCAATCTATGAGACTGGTGTGTTCTTTCAGTGTCCATAGTAGCCAAATGGCACAACATTTTCTTGTGCTGTTTTGGCTACTATTAGTATGGACTTAAGATGTAAAATGCTGCCTGTTCCACTGTAAAGGGCATCTGTCAGCAGATTTATACCTATGACACTGACTGAACTGTTATATGTGCACTTGGCAGCTGAAGGCTTCTGTGTGTGTCCCATGTTCATATGTGCTCGCATTGCTGTGAAAAACGATGTTTTAATATATGCAAATGAGCCTTGAAGAGCAATGGGGGCGTCACCTTTACTCCGAGAGGCTCTGCTTTCTTTGCAACTGCTGGGTCCTCTGCACTTAGACTGACAGGGCCAGGCAGTGCAAACATCATAATGCTTTGCCATTCCAATCAAGCTGCAGAGAGATCAGAGCCTCTAGGTGTAATGACAACGCCCCCGTTGCTCCTAGAGGCTCATTTGCATATATTAAAACTTCATTTTTCTCAGTAATGCGGGTACATATGAACATGGGACCAACACAGATGCCTTCAGCTGCCAAGCGCACATGTAACAGGTCAGCCAGTGTCATAGGTACAGATCTGCTGACGGATGCCCTTTAACCCCTTAATGACCACTGATACGTGTTTTTACGGCGGTCACTAAGGGGCTGCACGGGTTTAGGGATAGTGCATTGCATTTTAAAAGCAATCTAAATGCAGTTTGTTATAGTCCCCTTCTGAGACTATTAAGTGGCAAAAAAACAAAAAACACATTTATTAAATAAGAAAAAATCCCATAAAAAATACGCTTTTGTTTCCATTGAAATTACGCTTTTCAATGAAAAAAATTGCATCATTGTTGCGTCCGTAACAACCCAGACTACATAAATATCACATAAATTATACCCTACCGTGAACGCGGTAAACAAAAAAAAAAAATGACAGAATTGCTAATTTATTTTTAGTTGCTACTGAAAAAACTTAATAAAAAGCGATCAAAAAGCGTCATTTACTCCAAAATGATACCAATGAAAACTACAAGTCTTCCCAGAAAAATCAAGCCATCACACAACTCCATAGAAAGAAAAATAAAAAAACTTATGGGTCTTGGGAAGCGGCAATGCAAAAACATTTTTTTCCTTGAAAAAAAAAGGGGTTTTATTGCAAAAAAAATAGTAAAATATAAAAAAAACTAAATGTATTTGGCATCACTATAATCGTACTGACCCAGAGAATAAAGATATTATGTTATTTATACCGAAAAATTAACGCTGTATAATTTATAATGTAACAATGCAGTGGCAGAATTGCTGTTTTTCCCATCTCCCTTCCAGAAAGAGTTAATAAAAGTTAATCAGAAAGTTATGTGTACCTCAAAATGGTGGCACTAAAAACTACAACTGTTTCTGCAAAAAACAAGCCCTCATAGAGCTATATAGACGGAGAAATAAAAAAGTTATAGCTCTTGGAAGGCAACGATGAAAAAAGGAAAAAGATGCTTGGTCAGTAAGGCCAAAAACAGGCTGGTCACTAAGGGGTTAAGGAGTTCCCCCTTTTTATACAGAAGGGAACCTGCTGACCCTGTCTTAAAGGGGTTGTCCGGGTTCAGAAGTGAACCCGGACCTACCCTTACTTTCACCCAGGCAGCCCGCCTGACTAGGGCATCGGAGCATCACATGCTCCGATGCCCTCCTATGCCCTGCGCTAAAGTAAAACGGCTAGGGCGGCGCTAAAGCCTGCCCATTACAGCCGGCAGTGTGTATAATGTAAACAAAAAACCCTTGCCCTGCGCTGGATGAGATGCTCCGATGCCCTAGTCAGGCGGGCTGCCTGGGTGAAATTAGGGGTATGTCCGGGTTCAGCTGTGAACCCGGACAACCCCTTTAAGGATTTGTTTTTCTGTTATGTACATGTAGAGTTGTATTAACTGATATATTTTTAAAAAACTTGTATCGAGTGAAGATCATGTTCCCCAGGATTATGTATTTTATTTCTGCCAATAATTTTAGTGATAATTCATTAATGACTGACGTATGGAGTTTGTTTTATATTGCAGTAAGAGGTTTAGTGAAATACATTAAAATAAAAAGTCCAGGGGACATAATGTTCACTTGATCCACAAGATCTATCAGTCTTCTCAAGTGTACGGAGTGAATGATCACCTTTTTGATTAGCTCAGACAAGAAGAGTCTTCGGTACTGTAATGATGGCGGCCACTTCTGACACACTGGATGATTCACGGTCTATAAAGAGAAAAACACTCATTACCACGTACCCGCAGTATAGCTAAAAAACCTGCGCTATTTGGCACACCACGGGGTAATATATGATGTGAAGTATGCCACTTTTTGATGTACTTTTGATGCAGATTTAGTTGCAAAAGGGATTTGTGGCCAAATCTACGACTTTTCCGAGGTGACAGAAAAAGGGGGCGGACGGACAGCTTGTCTCATTATTGTCTTATCATTTTCTATTCCTGTTTTGGCGTAGAAAATTACTTAAATCTACTCCAGCAAGGGAGCTGGCATAGACTTAAGCCGCACGGCCAGTGCCTTAGTTATGTAGAGCTCTACATAGCTTAGGCGCATTAAGCGCCAGTAGACATGGATTAAGACTAGCTTCTAAATCTATGATACAAGCAGTATCAAAGACACAGGCACTGTAGCACGGTCATCTACAGCTGTGGTCTCCAACCTGTTACAAAGCTCCCACAATGATCAGACAACCCCATAGGTGGCAGTAGCTTGTCCTTAAAGGGGTCGTCGCTTCCCATAAGAAAAGGTAATGTGGTGGAACAGCTACTAAGGCATTTTAGTTTGACACTTTATTACATTCAACCGTTACACTGCATTGAGAGACATTTTGTAAGTCATGCTTCATTAAGCCAATGCTAGGAAACCTAAAGGAAGAGTGAAATGTGAATAAAGTCCTCCTTGGAGCTTCATCCTGCTCATCCATTGTAAAACAGTAGACTTCCAAAGGCTTCCATCTGCAGAGAAGTGCTGCAGGGCATATACTCCTGGTCCATGCTCATTGGAAATAATTCCAGATTTTTAATCAATGTAGATACAAATGCTTATTACATGGATACACATGGAGAGCCTCTGAAAGATCTCCACCTGACGCCAAATGTCTTCCATCCTAGCTTAGGAAAGCTCTAGTGCCCCACTGCTGTTCGAGGGAAGGTTACATATGAAATCTCCCTGCTCAGATGTATACTGTAAATGCAGCTAAACAGGAAGAATCAGGATTGCATCCAGTCCCATCAGTCACAAGAGTGCAGCGGAGACTGCGGAATCGGCTGTGCAACGGAGGGGTAAGTAGTGAGCAGACCATCATCCCTCCACAGATCAGCACATGGGATGATTTTCAGCAAAGCCTGGAAAACCCCCATTAAATACCCAGGAATGTTCTCCTCTCCTTTAGGCCCCTTTCACACGAACGATCCAGATTCAGTCCGGATGCGTTCAGGTTGCCATCAGGAAAACTCGCACCAATCCGCACGCAATCACAGTCAGTTTTTTCTGCGATTGCGTATGTTCGTTCAGTTTTTAACGCGCGGGTGCGATGCGTATGAATGCATTTTGCACGCGCGTGATTAAAAACTGAATGTTTAAAAACATCGCTAAGCAACCATCAGTGAATCACAAGTGCGGATGCAGACCCATTCACTTCAATGGGGCCAGGTCTGCATGAAAAACGCAGTATATAGAACATGCTGTGATTTTCACGCAACGGTGAACTGATGCGTGAAAAAATTCGCCCATGCGAAAAGACCCATTGAAATGAATGGGTCAGGATTCAGTGCGGGTGCTGTGTTCACGTCAAACATTGCACCCGCGCGGAAATCTCGCCCGTGTGAAAGGGGCCTAAGTCAAGTCTCAAACCAGTGCACTGTATTATGCACCCATATGATAGATGAATGTCCAGGCCCGAACACCGATTTTCTGACCCAAACTCATAGCATCCTAGGGATTTTTAATCCAGTAAAGTCAGGTAAATAAAACTCGCAGTTGTGTCGGGACACTCATTTGTATTACAGGCGCATAAATTTGGTCATAATACAGTCACGTGACACTGGCCTTAGACCGGATTCACACACTGCATTTTCTAGCATTTTACGAGATGCATTTTGACTCTGCACCCGCTCACCGTGCGGTTGTATTCTACACCATGGCAAACAGAGGTACAGTTTTACCTTTTCCAAAATAATGAGAGCAAATGATGGCTGTAGGGTCAGCTGATGGTCCAATTCCTGGAGAAGAGAAGCACAGGGAAATATCAAATAAATCTACAAACTACACAGGTTATTCCTTCTCTATGGGGTAAACGAGGGACGCAGGTGAGTTCTAATATGATAAGGCTGTGTTACTGGATCAGATCATTTTGGTCTGAGACAGTGGATTTTTTCATCTCTTGTACAACGTTTGACACATTTACTGGACTGGCAACACCAGGATCATTTTAAGGAATCCATCTTGAAGGATAAACAATCAAAGTAAACCCCCTCCACCTTTATTACATTTCTAATTAAACATTTGGATAAAAAGGTATTTCTTTTCTTTCTGCTCGGATCTAGACGGTAGAACACAGACTATATGACCAATGATAACGTTACAGATCAGACAAGGCAAGTCTCACCTTCCATGGTAAGGATCCAATACGTCTACAACACAGAAAGTCTCGCTGGAATGTATCACACAAAGTAGCCTGAGCAGTGTCCAGAACTTCATGATGTAGAGCCATCTGTGCAGAAGTTGTATAAGAAGCAGAATTAAATGTAATTATCATAATTGTCAATGTTTTTCCACATTATACATACAGCTTTAAGAGTAGGTCCACGCATGGTTAAACGCTGTGGGTTTTTGCTGTATCAGCGATATGGATGAGATTTCAAGACAGATCTGCAGTGCATGGCGTCCTGCATATGACCATATCAGTTTAGTGGTCGGCAAACCATGGATGCCGAAAATACAGATGCCTTCTGAGTGAAACCCACATTTGTCTCAGTCCCATTTATAGAAATGGCTATTCTTGGCCATAAAACAGACAAGAATAGGACATGCTCTATGATCTGCGAGACGGGCATACAGATGCACATGGATGACATCCATTGTTTTTGCAGACCCACAGAAATGAATGAGATAAACACTGGGCTACGCTGCAGGCTATGAACACCTTTTGAGGCATTTTTATTAGTTCCTTCTACTCATTTTGGGCTAGAAAATCAAATTTGTTTTACAGCACAGAAAAAAAAGTCCCCTTTTTTACGCACTGTCCAGAAATTTGGCAACCCTGGACCTCATGGATGTACAATGAGGTCTGTTGGAGTCCTTTGGTTTTGAGTGCTACGTCTCTTTAGCTGCAGTCAATGGACTATCTGAGGATGGCTGATGGATAATCATTATACTTCACCAGTCATGGCTAATAGAGGACTATGGAGGACCGCTCTCAGGGTTGGTGCCCCTTCCTCAATCAATGTGCTCTCAGCACCTAACTCCTACTGTACATACATCTGAAGGACGTTCTGACTATGGGCGGGTTACAGTATAATAAGTATAAGTACATTAGCGCCTTAAAGACCTTGGTAATGGAGCAAAAAACAGCGCAAAAAATGAGTGCTATATGTATAAATATTACATATATCCATGTCGACTCCGTGGTGTTCACAGCAGCGCTATTGTATCTGGATTTTAATATGTGGAAATAAATGATGAAGATTTTATTCCACACTGGATGATGAAGATGAAGATTTTTTTCCCTCATGTACATGTCTTCGGGGTGCAGACTGTCACTAAATTAATTGACTGGATCCTGACCCGTCCATTTCCACAGGTCTGTTCACATTAGTTTTTCATGCATCGTCTTTGCCGTCAGGGAAAATCACAGCAGGTTCTATACTGTACGTTTTTCACGCCACCCTGGCCCTATAGAAATGAACGGGGTTTGCATGAAAAATATAAGGCATCCGGATGCAATGTGTTTTTCACTGATGTTTGCGAGGAGATGTTGAGTGTTATTCTTCAGTTTAGGATTCACAACCATGAAAAATGCACCAAAAACTGATTGCATCTACGCAGAAAAACCGGAACACTGAACACAAACTGACTGACTGTTATCTTTGCGGTTTTAGCTGCAGATTTCACCCGTTTCAGTAGAAGGATAAGATTTGCAGCAAAACTGCATCAAATCCGCACAAAAAACACAATTAGAAATTGCAGATTTTGGTGCAGATACGCTGCACAAACACACATAAATCAGCACGGAAATTCATTCGGATCTTATGTGCAATCACCCACATCGTGTGCAGGAGGCCTAAGGGTGCTGTCACATGTAGAGTTGCACTGGGTATTGAAGTATCGATACTCAAGGATTTGGCATTTACCGATACTAGGCCGCGCTACTTCTCTAAGCGTGAGCCATGTTCTCCTCAGCAACACAGTGGAGAAGCCACAGCCCCTCCCCTCCTCCTCAGTACTATGTTCTCATTGGTGGCAGCGGCGGTACAGTGTTATCCAGTACATTCCAGAGCTGTAAGGGTTACATAGCCTCATAAATCAAAATAATGCTATGTGACCATGTCAGTGCCGGGAGTTCAGGACGGGAGCTGCCGCATACTCATGCTGTCAGTCTGGAGCGTGATACTCGCTTGTCTGAAAGGGGCGTAAGGGTATGGCGACTCCTAAAATAGGTTTTTGTGGAAGATTTTGTCGAGGATTTCACCCTCTGCATTGTAAAGTGTGAAAACTATGGTGGAGATCTGCAGCATACATTACAATTTTTTTTTGTAAATCATATACAACTTGATGATAATGCAAGCAAATCTAAAGCAGAAATTCACAGCGTATCCACTAGGTGTGAACGTGCCCATAGCTTGTCAGGTGCAATCTATTCTATGGTTCCTAAAGTAAAGCCAGCTCTCCACTGAAATACAAAGGGGAGATTTATCAAAACTGGTATACAGTAGGACTGGTTTAGTTGCCCATAGCAACCAGATTCCACCTTTCATTATTCTGAGCTCCTTTGGAAAATGAAAGCTGGAATCTGATTGGTTGCTATGGGCAACTAAACCAGTTTTCCTTTTAAATTTCCCCAATAAGTTAGGGGGTTGCTAGTTATGCAATTACTAGATAGGTTTTCTGGCAGCTTGTGGTGATGGATGGATCTCCGAGCAGAGTCTTCAACACACATTATATTACAGTGTCTGTGATGAGCTGCACAGTAATGAAGCAGAAGATCTCCGGTTCTGTCACACAGAGAGCCCTCGCTGTCATCTCTTCTTAACCCCTGTCCACACACAGCCGTACCTTACAGCCGAACCACAGGAGTACAGGCTAGGCTCTCGAGAAGGAAAGGACCTTTGCTGACGTCATGCCCATGTGATCAGTCACATGACTAGGTGGATGTCTTTGTGTCAGTGTCTCTGAATTCCAGAAAAACCACATGAATGCCTAAACCCTGCACAATACAGATCTGCACCCTGCACTGTACACATACACAGCTCTGCACCCTGCACAGTACACATACGCAGCTCTGCACCCTGCACTGTACACATACGCAGCTCTGCACCCTGCACTGTACACATACGCAGCTCTGCATTCTGCACAGTAGACACACACAGGCCTGCACAGTACACAGTTCTTCACTCTGCACAGTACACACACAGCCCTGCTGCACCCTGCACAGTACACACACACAACACATGTGCAGAGCTGTGTATGTGTACTGTACAGAGCTGTGTATGTGTACTGTACAGAGCTGTGTATGTGTACTGTTCACAGTACACATACACAGCTCTGCATCCTGCACAGTGCAGGTACACAGTACAAGTACACAGCTCTGCATCCTGCACAGTACACAGCTCTGCACAGTACACACACAGCTCTGCATAGTACACATACACAGTACACGTACACAGCTCTGCACAGTACACATACACAGGTCTGCTGCACCCTGCACAGTACACAGCTCTGCACAGTACACACACAGCTCTGCATAGTACACATACACAGTACATATACACAGCCATACACCGTACACATACACAGCTCTGCACAGTTCACAGCTCTGCACAGTACATGTATACATCTTCACCCTGCTCAATACACATACGCTGTTCTCCACTGTACCTTAAAGGGGTTACCAGGAAATTAAGAAAATGAAAATACTTAAATTTTAATTTATTATAAATATATTCCTAGATACCTTGCATTAGTTATAATGGTTTGTTTTGTCTATGGAGCAATCATTAGGAGAAACAAAATGGCCACTGTCCTATTAGTACACACAAAACCTGTCCTAATCATACAGGAGGACAAGTTACTTCACAACACTGAAGTAAAGAGATGCCTCATCCTCCTCTTTGCTCTGCTTGTCAGGGATTATGGTCCTGAATACAGATGATAAGATCTTTAGCTGAATCTCTGTAGGAATGGAGTTCATGAGCAGATGTGGCTGGTGAGCAGCAACACGTGTATGCAGTCTCCATTACCACAGTCTGTCCTGTCCATCCTCTCTGTACTTCATGTCTCCTCATGAACTCCATTCATAAAGAGATTCTGCTGAAGATCTTATCAGCTGTATTCATAATCATAATCCCTGACAATTAGGAGAGGAGGATGATGCAGCTCCTGTCCTACATCAGTGCTAAGAAGTAACTTGTCCTCCTGTGTGATTAGGACAGGTTTTGTGTGTTCTGATAGGACGGCGGCCATTTTGTTTCTCATAATGATTGCTCCCTAGACAAAACGAGCCATTATAAGTAATGAAAGGTATTTGGGAATATATTTATAATAAAGTTATATTTACATATTTTCATTTTCTTAATTCCTGGAGAACCCCTTTAAGCCGCATGCACAAGACTCAGGCTGTTCGCGTATGGAGGCATGCAAACTAGATCAACAATATACGGCATGTGTGCCCACCATATCATGGATGCGGATCCATTCCGCAATCCGGAAGACACTATGCGGTGTGGAAAGGAGGCATGGATTGGAAGCCCACAGAAGTGCTATGGACTGCTTCCGTGGGTTTTCTGTCTATGTCTCTGCACTGCAAAAAAGTAGTGTATGCAGTGTGGACCTTCAGACGTGGATTCAAGTGAATGGGTCCGTGTCCGCAGGTGGTGGTCAGATGGTAGATGCCCATGCATTGCGGACCTCTATCTGCGGTCTTCAACACAGGCATGGCCTGCACACAGTCGTGTACATGAGCCCTTAGGTCCCTTTCACACGAGCGTGAGACTCGGACGTGTCCCGCATCGTATGCCATGTACTGAACGGCACTGAACGGGGTTACATAACATTATACTGATTTATGATGCTATGTAACCCTTACAGTTCTGGAATGTGTTGGATAATGCTGACAGTGCTATCCAACACATTCAAGAATTGTAAGGGTTACATAGCATCATAAATCAGTATAATGCTATGTAACCCCTGTTCAGTGCCGGGAGTTCAGTACATGGCACACGATGCGGGAGACGTCCGAGTCTCACGCTCGTATGAAAGGGGCCTTACACACAGCTCTGTATCCTGCACTCCACTCATACAGCTCTGCACTGCGTACCTTACCCACAAACAGCTCTGCATACTGCACAGTACACGTACACACAGCTGTAGACTGCACAGTAGACACAACCCACTACTGTGCATGTCCCAAACTGCTCTGCATGGTGCTATGCGTGTACCGAATGTGATGCTAAACTGTATACTGCACACTAGGGGTTGTTTATGAACATTTTATGGTATGGTTTTTTTGTTTTAGAATGTCACACTACGCCCTTTTTGCAACTTTTTCAATGCCCATGCAACAATATTTTGTCGCACGGGCGTTCTTGAAGAGACAGGGGCGTGCCGGAGCTGAGACATCGTTTGCCAACATTTACCCCTGGAAACAGCTGTACATGTTGGAGAAAAACTGCTCCAGCCAGGGATTGGAACAGTTTTTTCCGCCAGGCGCACAGCCTGCCGAAGGTGCACGCCCTTCCATAAACTACACACATCCTTCAGCAGCAAAGCCAATGCAAAAAGGGAGTAAAAGGTTAGTAAATGACCTCCTCTATGGTTAGCTGTGTACCATTCACACGAACATGTGTGTCCTGTGCCTGTGCTACAGACCACAAATAGTGGTCCGCAATGCACTGGTACCGTTCGTTTGCACACCATTTGTGGATTCTGAGCAAATGAAGTCAACTGGCCGCATCCATGATACGGATGTGCACATTGGGAGGACAGTTGTGAAGACTGGCATTTCTAAGGGCACAACCACCCATGGCTCACCTCGTAGCTGTGACGTGGCCGCACTGAGTACGACCCGACCATACAACTGCAGCGAGCTCTAATGAAAATAATTTAGACTGCACAGTTTTGCTTTGTATGGTTAATGATTGCATGGTACCCAAAATACTACATAACCATTAATAATACAGACCGACTACACAGTGTGGTCCTAGTTACAGTAGTTTAGTTACATCTCTCTGCGCCTGGAATGGCTGCGTGGTGCCCAACTTTACGATTGCGCTGTGTGATCGTATCCTATCCGGTCTAATCTAGTGTGCGGTGGCTTGAGATGCACCAGCATTATTAATGGGAGCGTCAGTTTCTCAACAGCCCCCAAACTACAATAAGCATTTCATAGAGTAACAACCACCGATTCTGGTCATGTCATTTGTAGATTGTGTCAAACAAAAAAATTCTATGTAAAAAACAATAAAAGAAGAAAATAAAATCCCTGTTATCCTGCATGAATGAGTGCTCTGTATCACTGAAAATAAGCTCTGTAGCCAAAAGAAAACTGTGCCTCTAGCGCCATCTGCTGGGAACAGGTAGCCTATACAATAGGAGTCTTATTATAGCTCTGTGCCAGTTTTTTTGTGTAGAAAAGCCCCAATTTTTGTCACATGTGAAAGTTTGCAACCAAATTAGCAACTTTATATCATTTTCTGACACCCTTGCCACTTTCCCAAAAAGTGTGGGACCTCCATGGCCCAAGTCATTTAACAGGTGCACCAGAAAATCTGCACAATGGGTACAGTGGATTGCAGAAGATGTGACTGGTTGAATCATCCTCAATGTTCAACCTTCTAAACAAGCTTTGAGACATAACAGGATTATAACCAGAGCATACTTACCATAGAGGATGACCTCCATGTCTGCTATGGGGCCTTAATCACATTTGGTCCAGTATTCAGAAATACTGTACATCAATGATACATCTCCAGCCGGGGAATTTCTGCTGCTTTTTAATCTACAGGATGGAAACTGACCCTCCACTATCAAAATTTCATGGAGACACAAGTCACATAAGTGCTATAAGTAAAATAAATAAGACCGACACCAATGTTTTGGATAAAAAAGGCTGTTACTTTATTATGGGGTTACCCAAAAAATACCAATAAATATTTATTAAATAATCCATAAATAACCAATAACCATAAATAGATAATTTAATCTAATTAATAACCAATAATCTTGACCATAAGTCCACCCAACATTAGCTGGGCGACTAACTCCCCCAAATAAAGGCAACACGACTAAGAAAGGGAGGGAGGGAGGGAGGGTGGGGCGCTGGTCCAGATCTTCTCCAACTGCAGGTAAGTAATGGTGATGTCCCTTCTTTTAAACTACAGGTCAAGAGCAACCAATGAAACTGCTGCACCATCTGAAGCCGTTGCTGGGCAGAAGAACCGAGACCAGTCAGAACCGGAATTCACCTCAGGTAAGCCTGCAAAACAGAACAGAAGGGGAGAAAGGAGGGGAGAAAGCCAAAACCAAAAACATGCCAATACAATAAAACCACTAACCATTTTTGACAGAAAAAAATGGTGACTGTGTCCTCATGCGTCCCCCAAGCTAATCGCCCTGGGAGCCCCACTCATTAGATTCCAATAATTCAGCTAAATCTCTAAGGCCGGATTCACATCACTGTTTCATTTTCTGTTTTTCTGATCCATACAACTTAGAAGATTTACGCCATGTAAGCTCTGGTGTGATCCACCAGAAGAGCAAAAAAAAAAAAAAGGATCCTATATTTTGCATCCGTTTTACCCATTTCCTTTTGAAAAAAGTCCTTCACGCAGGATTTCAGACGGAAATGCCTTATGCAAAATGTGCATAACGGATGCCTAAAGTACAGGATCCGTTTTTTCTTTTTTTTCTGCTCTTCTTGGTGGATCATACCAGACCTAACATGGTGTAAATCTTCTAGGTTAATTCCCAATTCCAAAAACTTCCTTCTTTCATGATGTTTAAAAATGTGTGCCGTTTTAGCCTCCTGGTAAAGAGCTACGCAATCAAATGCATCATGTTTGACTTTCAGGACATGAAAGTCCCTTGCTCAGAAACAGAAATTTGCTCCTGGAAGAGGGTCTTAGGCCTGATTCACACTGTCGGAAGTAGTTCAGCAGGCTTCACTTGCTCTTTACGTGGTACTGCAGTCCAGGTCTATTCACTTGAATGGGACTGAGCGGAACATAGGCCTTGTAACTGATTAACATAACACCAAGTGGTCCAGGAGTCAATAGCACTCACCTGGCCCCAACATAACCTCTTCAAACAGCTGATCAGACCTACACCTATCAGATATTGATGAACTATCCTGAGGAAGATAGGTCATAGATATTTAAACACCCCCCCCCCCCTTTTATTACCTACAAGCTTTCCCTGTCCACAGATCAGTTACTTCCTGATCTCTTTCTCAATTGGTACAATCCTTTCTGACCCTAATTGGGGCTGATTGTATTGGCTCTGAGAGGGTGTTGGATGATGTTCAGCTTTGGGAGGGGATATAGCAGTTGCAGAAATTATTTCTCTCCTTACAAAGCAATCTAAATAAAATGTTTACAGGGGTTATCCAACCTCTATAATATCACCTCTAATGCCCGGGCCTCTCTTACTGGTCATACTTACCCCACTCCCCAACACCCGCGTTGCTTCTGATCTGATGCTAGGGAGGCTCATTCCCGTTACATGCCTGCTTGACCGATGTTTTGATCAATGCAACGGGGAGATGCAGTGGTGGCCATGCAGTCATCAGAAGCAACGCGGGTGCTGGGTAAGTATGACCAGTATGAGGGGCCCGGGCATTTTGGTGGGCATATAGGGGTTGGATAACCCCTTTAACCTGAAAACATGACACATTGCCTTTTAAATAATCCTTACTGCCAGCAGCTGCCACTAGAGGGAGCTGGTTTCATACAGATTTCCCCCCTCTTCAATAACATTATATGCTATCATATATCTATCCAAAATTATTCTTACATGAAAAAAGTATGTCATTACGGGTTACTAAACTCTTAAGGAACCTGAATTCTGTCACCAACTACATTTGCATAAGACATAAATTTGTCGTCTACAATAAAAAAGTGACACTTTTGGGATGTTTTTTCCAATTTTAATTTGCCTGTTAGGAAGTTAAGGAAAGCCCATTTGTCAACACATGATATAATTTGCTAAAATACAAAATTATTCAAAAGAGTTAATAAAGTGAGAGAAAGTTTTTGTTATTTCCTTTAATATATGACTCAGTATGTTTGTTTTTCTCATAATTAATATAGTATCAAACAAAGTTATGCAGCTGTCAGTACCAGCAGCCTGGGGTAATTGTTGACTACTGAATCATGGAGCCTCGGTAATCAGAACAAGTAGAGTTTATTTTTTTCTGTGACTTTTATTTTATGAAATTCTTTTGTTGGAAAACATTAATTTATTCATTGTATCTTGAAACTAATTACATTGCTGCATCTGCATATTCCAGAAGTGAGGAGAAGAAATGTTCTTTTGTAGCTCAGAAATTTCATTCAATGTAAATGCTTGTGTTTGTTATTGTTTCTTTAAAATTTGGAGGGTTAAATATTTGCCCTTATTTGGCTCATGCAAGACACATTTGGTGCATGTGCATATTTCCACCTATATATTTTTTAGTTAAAAGGGTTGTCCGGGTACTAGATATTAATGACCTGTCCTCAGGATAGGTTATCAGTATAAAATCGGTGGTGGCTCAAAATGCTGTACCCCCATCTATGAACTGGGTGTTATGTTGCCATTCACCCCCCCCCCCCACACACACACACACACCTTTTCCCCGGGTCTCAGGGATATGGACTCTGCTGCAGAGGAAGCACCGGGTTGGAGTAGTCAACGGTAGTCAGGAAAGAAGTCCATGTCAGGTCAGGCAACGTATGAGCAATTCAGTAAACAGCCCAAAGGTAAGTATTGGCAGCACATGGTCAAAATAAGGAACAGGCATGTTCAGGTCAGGCAGCAAAGGGTTGAATCTGGAAACAGGCAGAAATTGGTACACATGCAGGCAAATAAGAAAATAGCACAACTAGCTAACTAGAAGCTATTGCTCAGGCATCTGCCTCAGTCAGAGGATGCCTTAACTACCCTTGGGAAGTTTGGTATAAGCCACAAGCAACAGCAGATATGTGTGCATTGGCTCTTTAAGAGGCCAAGAGGAGCTTGTGTGCCCTAAGAAGACCTCTTCAGGCTGCTGACAATATGTACAGGCCACACAGGCCTGATAAGGACCCAGGGAGTGTGCTCTGGCGAATGAGGCCGCTAAGGAGGTAGAGGAGGACACTAACGGATGCCTGCCACCATAGATGAATAAGGAGGGTAAGTGACCCAGCAGCTATGCCCACTGAGAGCATAAAAGCTCAGACCGACACAACCACCAGCATAACAGCCATGTTGGACCTCCTCTGAGGATATGTCATCAATACTAGAACCAGGATAACCCATTTAAGAATTTTTAGTTTTGTTTCCCTGCAAGGTGTTCTTAGGGGTTTTCCATGTTTAAATGGAAACTTTGTAATATATGTTATCATAGCAAAATCCCTCTTTCTTCTCTTATCAATCAGATTATCAGATTATATAAGCTCTCATAGAAGTCTATAGAGAGTGAGCTAAAGAGTGAAAAACAAGCATAAAGACAGACACACACTGACACTGCAGGAGTTAATAGTAAATTTTCCATCTTACCTTGAAGGGGTTTTCCCTTCTTGGACAATGGGGGCATATCGCTAGGATCCAGCAAATTTACTAACACATATGCCTGAAAATTATCTGAATCCTACGGCAACTCAAGGGGGAAGCAAAGACCGGCATAAAACCCTGCTCTTTTGATGCAACAGAGCGGCTTTTCTGAGGCCACAAGGAGGAATGTGTGTCAGGAATGGGTGTCAGAGTCAAAGGTGACCTCCATATCATCCTGCTGTAACTGAGGTGTGAGCCATCCTCTTTGTCCTCAATAATAATCTAGTTCAGGAAGCAGGAGAACTGCAAGCTACTATTACAATTACTACGACTGGTCAGATGGCTGGTGCTGCTACTGCTGTTTGCACTGCTACCCACATTCTGACTCTCAGATGGGTTACATAGGTCTTTCATTTTCCACTATTCTGTTTAACTGACATTTTATTATGAGGCCTATTAATGAAAATTCACGTGTTTGGTAACATAGTAACATAGTTTATAAGGTTGAAAAAAAGACATCTGTCCATCCAGATGGACCTGTTATCCTACAAGTTGATCCAGAGGAAGGCAAAAAAACCCCTGTGAGGTAGAAGCCAGGCAATCAGAATTACTCCCTGGATCAACGACCCATCTCTAGTAACTATAACCTGTAATATTATTACCCTCCAGAAATACATCCAGGCCTCTCTTGAACTCTTTTAGTGAACTTACCATCACCACCTCCTCAGGCAGAGAGTTCCATAGTCTCACTGCTCTTACCGTAAAGAATCCTCTTCTATGTTTGTGTACAAACCTTCTTTCCTCCAGACGCAGAGGATGGCCCCTCGTCACAGTCACAGTCCTGGGGATAAATAGATCGTGGGAGAGATCTCTGTACTGACCTCTGATATATTTATACATAGTTATTAGATCTCCCCTAAGTCGTCTTTTTTCTAAAGTGAATAACCCTAATTTTGATAATCTTTCTGGATACTGTAGTCCACCCATTCCAGTTATTACTTTAGTTGCCCTCCTCTGAACCCTCTCCAGCTCTGCTATGTCTGCCTTGTTCACAGGAGCCCAGAACTGTACACTGTACTCCATGTGTGGTCTGACTAGTGATTTGTAAAGTGGCAGGACTATGTTCTCATCACGGGAATCTATGCTTCTTTTGATGCAACCCATTATCTTATTGGCCTTTGCAGCAGCTGTCTGACACTGGTTTCTACAGCTTAGTTTGCTGTTCACTAAAATAAATAAAAAGTCCATGTCAGTGTTACCCAGAGTTTCTCCATTTAGTATGTACTGGTGACTTGCATTATTCCTTCCTATGTGCATAACCTTACATTTGTAAGGTATAAACCTCATCTGCCACTTCTCTGCCCACGCCTCCAATCTATCTAGATCCATCTGTAGCAGTGTACTGTCCTCTTCTGTGTTATTACTTTATAGATTTAGATTTGCAAAACTTTCTGAAATTCTCATTATAGGTGTTGAGTGCAGATTGATGGGGAAAACTTGATTTTTTTAATTTTAGCAATAGGCTGCAACATAACAAAATGTGAAAAAAATGAAAGGGTCTAAAGCCTTTCCAAATGCATTTTATGCACTGTAACTGATTTTATTTTGCAATCTTGCTTTCTATAGGAAATTGAAGAAATCATAATAATCTATAGTGACGTCTGTGGTTGTTTCCTTTCATTTCATGTCATCTTCATGTCTTTCCTCTCTTTTTTCTTTCTTCGCTCTGCAGCAAGAAAAAGTATTTAAAAAGAAAAAAATGAATTAAGCAGTGCTCGCACATTCTTGCTTGAATTATTATTATTATTGATATTTTTTCAAATACTGAATTAAAGTGATCATGGAAACTTACAATCAATGAAGGTAATAGATGTCTATCAGCAAAGTATAGACACATAAGCACACTGGGGGAGCATTATCATGCCTGATTTTTGGAGTAAAAAAAGTTGCAAACCTACTGTAGTTATGTTTGTTATATATATAAATATACTAGCAGAAAGACCCGGCTTCGCCTGGGTATATTTCATCTATTTCATTTAATGTTTCTGTGTGTCATTGCAGAGAGAAAGTCAATGCAGCTGACAGAAGTTGATTTTTACCTTCATTTTTTCAATCCCCATTGGCTGCGGAGTGGGAGGGGGCATGACCTGACCGGGTCGGGGGCGTGGTATATCGGGACCTTGGGGGGGGGTGCTTTTTGGTCCTTCTTTTCGGGGTGGCCTGAATTATAGGTCAATGCCATGGTAATTTGAGGAAACACAGTGGGTAGCAGTGGAAGCACGGGTATATTTAATCTATTTCATTTAATGTTTGTGTGTGTGTCATTGCAGAGAGAAAGTCTCCTTCCCATCCCTGCAGCTGACAGAAGATGATTTTTACCTTCATTTTTTCAATCCCCATTGGCTACGGAGTGGGAGAGGGTGTGGCTTGCCCGGGGGCGTGGTTTAGCGGGACTTTGGGGGGAGGGGGTTGCTTTTAAGTCCTTTTAGTGGAAGAAAACATCTTTTATTACTACTGAACGGTAGTAGTCTAATATTAGTCTATTTCATTTAATGTTTCTGTGTGTTGTTGCAGACAGAAATTCACCCTCCCACCCTTGCAGCTGACAGAAGTTTATTTTTACCTTCATTTTTTCAATCCCAATTGGCTGCGGAGGGGGAAGGGGGCGTGGCTTAGTGAAACCTGGAGCAGGTGTCCTTCTTTTTAGAGTGGTGTGAATCACAGGTCGGTGCCATGGTAATTTATGAGGACACGCAATGGGTAGCAGTGGAAGATTTACTACTGAACGGTCATAGTCTAAAATTAGTCTAAAACATAAGTTAGATTTATGGTAACCGGAATACCCCTTTAACAGTATCATCCACAGCACTCTGCCCCTTTAAAGCATTGAATAGAAATGACTGGATTGTTACCTGAGATCCTCAGCTGGCTGCTAATTACCTGGCTGTGTTGTTATGGAAACCTGCCCTCCCTGTGTGTGTCTGTGCAGAGAATGGCAGTTGGGGTTTAAAACCAATGCTGTCAGGCTAATATTGGCTAAAGCAGGTCATATTTTGGTAATATATCGGGAACGTTATGTCCTAGAGAGATGAGACCTGGTCTAAAACCTTCCCGGGCACCTGATGTACCTGTGTGCCGAATTTGGTGAAAATCAGTCCAGTAGTTTGGTCGCGCATAGAGAACAGACAGACAGACAGAAACTCATTTTTATAGTATTAAGAGATATATATCATGTTATATTATACTAAAATTCGTCCATATTAGATGTATTTCAGGAGCAGATTGCGATGCAATGGTTATTTTTGCCACATTTTGTGACTTTTCCCCGCACACGACAGGTCTAAAAAAGACATGGTGTGGGCGGGGAAGGGGACGGGCCAGCAGGCCAATCTCATTCATCATTTTCTACGCCTGTTTTAGGCATAGAGAATGGTCTAAATGTAAGCCCGCCGGCTTACAGTTAGACTTTTCCTGGATGTGCTTAAGTTATGTAGAGGCCGGCACATTTTCTTAACTCCGGCGGATCCACTGCTAAAATATTGTCATTAGTGAATTTTTTACGTTTCTGAAAGGGAGCATAGCGAACAGGAGGTGTGGTCATTGGCCATAGCAAATTTATTTTAATTTTTACCAGTTTTATGATGCAAATGAAGACAGAAATTGAGTTATAATCAATCTAGGGATACCTGTGAGTTTACCTTCATTGAAAACTGCAGGTATGCTTGATCAGGCAGCTGCTCTGTATTCATTACATACAGTAGTGCTTAAAACTATTACATTTGGTCATTTATTTGTTGAGAAAAATTATCTAATATCACATGTATGTGCGTAGCAAAAGTATGTGAACTTACAGTGAACTTACTGACAATTATGTGTGAGTGCGACCTGTTTTATTTAAAGAACAGGGATCTATGAAAGTGTGATCTTCCCAACACATTTTTGTAAGTGTATCATGGCACGTACAAAGAAGATCTTTGAGGACTGCAGAAGTAGAGTTGTTGATGCCCATCAGGTTGGACAAGGTTACCAAACCATTTCTAAAGAGTTTAGACTCCTAATACACGGACAGATTGGGGCAGATTTATTATGCAATGTACACGAAAAAAGTGTTGTTATTTGTGCTACAAATTTTAACGCACGGCTTTTCTGACAATTTTACTATGTTAATTTCCCAACATAGTCTTTTATGACTTGCCCGTAAATATTTATTCACCCAAATGGGCGTGTAAAAAGAATGAATGCGTTTCCAACAAATTTTCAAATGTTTACATTACAAATCTACATTATATTTTGGCATACATTACACCAATCTTTATTTGGTGTGATTAAGTTACTTTTCATGCTATGTTTTACTTAAAGGAATTATTTTCTTTATGCTTTATTCCATCCTCAGAATCAGTTTCTTCAGTCATATGTTCATCTTCAGATATGTCTTGAATTCTATCTACAATATAAATTGCAGTAGAAGAAGGAGACTCCAGTGGAATAGAAACCATACTTGGTGTGGTTTCCTTTATATTTTGATTAAATATTTCACAAGGTCCATAAGTTATTGGAAACTTACTACGAATAAATTCCCCAAATAACATACATTTAAAGGCTATGGGCACCTTTGTAAAAAAAAAAAAACACTAATTTATTTAGTGGAGAAAATCATTTCTCCAATTAGCTGTATTTTTTTCTTTTTTCGTTTTTGTTCTACATCCTGCTGGGCTTCCTATGTACAACAGGCTGTTCTCAGTGAATTTACAGAGAATCCGTCATCTAACATTGGAGCACGCACTGTCTCCCTCTCCCTGCTACTGACAGCCCCAGCCTGCGATGTGTTTTACAGCTCCCAATACACATCCCAGGTGTGGGCACTTTCATTATCAGCCCTGCCATGTCTGTTAGGGGCTGTAAAACACATCCCTGGCCGGTGCTGTCATTAGCATCGATATGGTATGCTAATGACAGCGCTCTGGCCACTCATGTCACTTAACATATAGTGTTGTCAAATGGGTGGACCGCTTAGGACCGGAGAAGCAGGAGAAGGAGAACAGCCAGACACATCACTCATTTTTTCTTGTATGTCCACTGGAGCAGAGAATGGATGGATGGACAGCATGGGGGGAAGTGATCACTGATAAAGGGGAGAGACAACGGGAGAGGAGCAGAAGATGAATTGACCGTCGAGAGGGGTTGGGGGTGCGTTGTACGCTCGCTGATGAAGGAGAGAGAAAATGGGAGAGGAGCAGAGGATGTATGTACTGGGTGAGGTAGAGCAATCACTGATGAAGGGGAGAGACAATGGGAAAGAAGCGGAGGATGGATGTACCAGTAGGGGGGGGGGGGGGCAGAGCGATCTCTGATGAAGTAAAAAAACAATGGGAGAGGAGCAGAGGATGGATTTACCTGGGCGGGAGTCGGGTGGGCGGGGGGGGGGGTCAGAGCGATCACTGAAGGGGAGAGACAATAGGAGAGGAGCAGAGGATGGATAGATGGAAGGCCAGGAAGTGGGGGGCTGGGGTTGGAGCAATCACTGATGAATGGGAAAGCAGCAGAGGATAGATGGCAGGGGGTGCAATCACTGATGTATGGGAGAGCAGTGACTGCACACACAGCTCTGTCACATGGTGCTCAGTGCATACACCGCTCTGCCACATGGTACTGACTGCGCACACAGCTATGCCACATGGTGCCCATTGCAAACACAGCTTTACACATGGTGTCCACTGTGCAGACACGGCACTGCCACATGGTGTCCACTGTGCGCATACAGCACTGCCACATAGTGCTCACTGCATAAAAAGCTTTGCCACAAAGAAAATTGCACAGCATGCTTACATAGCCCTGCTTTATATGGTACACATGCTCCACTAATGAACCTTCATATCCAGCACAGTCTTACACGGAGCCTCAGGAGTTCACCTTACTCCTCCCATACACGTGGCTGATCACATGACTGTGACATCACCACAGGTCCTGTACACATAACATGCTGTTTAGTCTGGAGATGTCCATGAGGGGCAAGGGCTTCCTGTGTGCAGGACCTGGCAGGCTGCTAATACAGCGCTCCTGACTAGAAATAGACCATGCGGAAAAATATGCATGATTCTTTTTCAGGGAGTAAAATAGCCTGAACAGGCATGTATGACACTTGTACAGATGTTATTGTGACCTCTGGTAGACACTGAACAAATGTACTCTGCCATACATAGCATTGTGTGTCATCACACTGTCAGGGCCGCTTCTAGCTTTTCTGCTGCCTGAGGCGAAAAATGAAATGGCGCCCCCTTCCCTTGCCCCCATCAGACCTCAGATCAGCGTCTTGTGCCCCCATCAGACCTCAGATCAGCATCTTGTGCCCCCATCAGACCTCAGATCAACACATTGTGCCCCCATCAGACCTCAGATCAACACATTGTGCCCCCATCAGACCTCAGATCAGCGTCTTGTGCCCCCATCAGACCTCAGATCAGTGTCTTGTGCCCCCATCAGACCTCAGATCAGCGTCTTGTGCCCTCATCAGACCTCAGATCAGCATCTCGTGCCCCCATCAGACCTCAGATCAGCGTCTTGTGCCCCCATCAGACCTCAGATCAGCGTCTTGTGCCCCCATCAGACCTTAGATCAGTGTCTTGTGCCCCCATCAGACCTCAGATCAGCGTCTTGTGCCTCTATCAGACCTCAGATCAACACATTGTGCCCCCATCAGACCTCAGATCAGCGTCTTGTGCCCCCATCAGACCTCAGATCAGCGTCTTGTGCCCTCATCAGACCTCAGATCAGCATCTTGTGCCCCCATCAGACCTCAGATCAGCGTCTTGTGCCCCCATCAGACCTCAGATCAGCATCTTGTGCCCCCATCAGACCTCAGATCAATGTCTTGTGCCCCCATCAGACCTCAGATCAGCGTCTTGTGCCCCCATCAGACCTCAGATCAGCGTCTTGTGCCCCCATCAGATCTCAGATCAACACATTGTGCCCCCATCAGACCTCAGATCAGCGTCTTGTGCCCCATCAGACCTCAGATCAGCGTCTTGTGCCCCCATCAGACCTCAGATCAGCGTCTTGTGCCCCCATCAGACCTCAGATCAACACAATGTGCCCCCATCAGACCTCAGATCAGCGTCTTGTGCCCCATCAGACCTCAGATCAACGTCTTGTGCACCCATCAGACCTCAGATCAGCGTCTTGTGCCTTATCAGACCTCAGATCAACGTCCTGTGCCCCCATCAGACCTCAGATCAGCGTCTTGTGCCTTCCTTGTACCCCCCTCACTGCGTCAGGTCATAGTGCGCGCCGGAAGGGAAGACAGTGGAGCGCGGAACCTGAGGGCAGCGGCAGGCAGGACAGGTAAGTATGTTTTTTTAAAGTGGCTGGGTGGGCTGATCTGAGGTCTGAGGGGGGCACAAGAAGCTGATCTGAGGTCTGAGGGGGACACAAGAAGCTGATAGGGAGAGCAGCGCATCCACCAGCAGTGTTTAACTGCTGTGTGGATGCTGCCCCTCAGACCTACATAAAACTGCCGCCTGAGGCGAGATCCTCATCTCGCCTCATGGCAGAAGCGGCCCTGCACACTGTACTCATCTGTGTGTGAAAAGTGACAGTTCAGCAGACTGAGTACAATACTGTGTTCAGAAGAGAGTGCATGTAGTGAGAGCTGTCAGTAATGAGATCTTCGCATCATCTATTTGAAGAGAGTGCTGCAGCCTCTTTCTAGGCCAGTGACATCATGTTCATTGTTCACATTCAATGGGCCTGGCCCTCAATAACAAGCACAGCCACTATACAATGTACATTGCTGTTCTTGGTTTGCTGTGAGGAGAACAGAATGCTCACTGGAGCTTCATTGCCTCATCAAATAGCTGATCAGTGGTGGAACCAGTGTGGGAACACACAGATCAGATACTGATGGAAACTCTTTTAAAACCACCTGCCCAATATTTTGTAGGGACCCTTCTACAGTCAATAGAGCTCTGACCTGTGGAGGCATGGACCGCACAAGACCTCTGAATGTGTCATGTGGTATCTAGCACCAAAACATTAGCAGCAGATTCTTGGTGGGTGCTTCATGGATCGGACTTTTGTTCCAGCTTATTCTACAAATGCTCAGTCAGACTGAATTCTACTGTGGATAGGGGATAAGATGCTGTCATGGTATTTTAAATGAAAAGTGGGAGTGGGTCCCAGATATGTGATGCTTTTCTTTGGTAGTCCTTCTTAACTCTCTATAGTCCATTCTCTCTTGAAGAAAACACTGTAAAAATAGGAAATTGGAACAATGAACACTACTTTTATGGTAGTTTTTCAATATTTACCGTTTCTTTCTCTTCACAACTGCGTATGGCACGTAAAACAGGAAAATTAACAGGAGCACTCCACTTACTGCAGACAGCACAATCGTTGCCACAAAGATGGCATCACCTATAACATTTCACAAAATGGAAAACAGTTAAGTTACACCATTTTATGTCATTAACAATTTTTAGAGGTAAAATACGAAATAAGGTGTCAATTAACACAAACAACATAGAAAATTCTATAACAAAAAAGTCGTACACTATAAATAGCAGAATAATGGGACCTATTGTAAATTTCCAAAAGTATCGATGAGCTAGTAACTGAATACTTTTATTTTTATTTATTTATTTGCACATTTTTGTAACATTTGATCATTATGGGGTGGTATCATTACAGACAATGCCTTTCAGAATGTGGACCCCAAGGTAATTCTGCTCCCCCCGCCCTTTCCCCAACAAGCTGCTGATTTTTGCCAGGTGAAGTCTGCTGCAGGACAAATGTAGTATTGTATGGTAGCCTTTCAGCTGAATGGCTGTCCTTGTAATAGACAGACAATCCACGTTGGCCTGATTGGATATTGTACACAGCGGCTCTGTGATGTCCATATTCCCTCATATGACTTATAGACAGGAGATTTGTTCATGAGCCACAAACTTAATGTAAGCCATGCAGTTGTAAAACTTGTTACTTACTCTTTTCATTGTTGTCATCGGTCTCTCCTGGTTCTTCTGCAACAGCTGTAAAAATCATATCTTGAGTAACTGCAATAGAGCCGTTGTGTGGCTCTGGAATGACACCCAAGAGTTTGCACATAAGTGGGTATATGTGAATGCTATCAAATGGTTCTGTAGTGTAATTCTTTTTAAAATCTGGGCCAAAGGCACGAAATATCATCTTCATGTCCATTTCATTGTTGTCAAATCCGTGATCTCCTTTATTAACATATAATATTACTCGCTGAAAAGGAAATGAAGAGCTTTATAGACAAGGGCAGGAATACATATTGCAACTGAGTAGAACATACAATACAAATACTCTCTATGGAAATGCAGTTTCACACTGAAGACTTAAAGGGGTATTCCCATCTCACAAATGTAGTTTGTATAGTTAGATATAGTTAGATAGCCATAACCATATTATTACTAATAGAATGTATTTATATAAAATGTACCGTTTAGAAGATTTTCCTATTTGTATTTCCATTGTCCCACACACATCAGTCAGGCTGTTGCCCCTGGTTACGGCCATAGCGGCCATGTAGTAGTGGTGGCCGGCTTGCTGTTGTTCAAACCCACTCTGAGGTAACTGCTGTATTGTGAACGCACATTGCATGAGCATGCGGAGACACATCTTAGGGTACTTTCACATCTGCGTTTTGGATGCTACCAGTCCAAAACACAATGGTCAGGATCCGTCTAAAACGCAGACTTTATAAACGGATCCTGCTCCATAGAGATGAACTGATCTTGGAACAGGATCCATTTCTCTGCGTTTGGAAGAGCAGACAAAAATGCTACAACCCTAAGATGTGTCTCCACATGCTAATGCAATGTGCGTTCACAATATAGCGTTACCTGAGAGCGGGTTTGAACAAGAGCAAGCCGGCCACCACTACTACATGGCTGCTGTGGCCGTAACTAGGGGCAACGGCCTGACTGATGTGTGTGGGACAATGGATATACAAATAGGCAAATCTTCTAAATGGTACATTTTATATAAACACATTCTATTAGTAATAATATTAGTATGGTTATATCTAACTATACAAACTACATTTGTGAGATGGGAATACCCCTTTAAGTCTAATGGGTAGTGTACTACAATAACTGTTTCCTTAAAGTGGTTGTCTCTTGACAACCCATGTCTTTATGTGATTTGCCCACCCAAGAATCCATCTATGAGTCTGAATGGAGAGTCATTACGTAATAGTCAAATTCAGACTGCCTATGACTTACAAGGTCAGTAATATATGAGAAATTAATATCCCAATATGGCTATGATCACTGGAGGGCTAGAGAAGCCAAGATCATTGGACCAGCTTCCATTTTAAAAAGGTTTATCTTTGTGAGAGTGCCTCTTTAAGTTGTAGAATCCTTTTTTGTCATTAATGTATATTTTGCTTGTCAATTTGGGCTACATATACAAAACAAAAAATGTTCAATACTTCACTAAAGCCAATGGCCAGAGGCTTGAGCCTACTGTGCATGCAATGTCCCACAAATGTGTGGTGTAAGCTCACAATTTCAGTGGCTGAGAATGAAGTTAAAGAGCAAAGTGGATATCAATGAAGACAATGGGGTAAGGCCAGGGCAGAGAATTTCAAGGAGAATCTGAGCACTTACCTCAACTGGGGCTATTCAAAAGGGAACTCATGACTCATTTCCATATTGGTTAAAAGTTGTTTTTTTCCTCTACTTAGACGTCAGTCCATATCAATAAATGTAAGTGTGCACATGCATTTCACATCTCAAGCTGGCACTGTATGTAGTTTAATGCTGACTATGGCTCTGACAGACTGCCTTTATGAATAATTCAGCTTTCCTTGTATGTTAGGCAACCCATCATGACTTCCCTGGTGTCCCACAGCAGCACAATAGAGGGGTCCTGCCAGACCCAGGAATATTTTAATGAACCCAATTAATTAACTAGGCTCCTCCACTATATAAGAAACCCACTGTGACATTCCCCACTGAGCTTATTTTTGGACCTGTAGCAGCAGGTCTGGGATCTCCTCCTTCTTCATGTGATGGTGTGGACCAAGGGTTGCGGCCTGTACTTATTATCTGAGGGCCCTGTCTGTGCATAGCTGGTGTATTGATTGTTCCTGCCCTGCTGTGTCATTGAGGCAGGAAACAGTTATTTTGTTTAGTGGTCACCATTTACTTGAATCAGAGGTGATGAGAATGTCACTTCCAGGCCAAGTTCATTCAGAAGTCCTTAAATCTACAAGACACATACTGCATTCCTATCCAACAAGAACATACAACTCTTGGGTATCACCACAGTAATTGGTGGGAGCATAGGGTATTTTTAGTTCAGAGCATTGCCCTTCGACATTTCCATCACTCCTCTTGTATATGCGGTCTCAGACTGGCCCACAGAGGTACAGGTACATAGTCTTTGAAAAAATTAGACTATATCTTCCTCAGGAGAGGAAACTCAGGATTCGGAATAAGCTGAAGTTTCTCACCAAGTTCCACAGAGACCACTTTCGAGATTTCTGAGGTTGCTAACAACTACAGCAAAATCAGTACTGTGGGCAATGTGTCTCCTCAGAACTCTTAAAACAGAGATTTTAAAAACCTGAAGTTGAGAGATCAGAGATCTAGACTTTCTACACTGTTTCTCATCCAGAGCAAGCCAGTCTCTCTGGTGGTGGTATGACCTGAGGGACAGAATGAAACAGCCTGAGTGGATTTTTGTAACTAAGGATGCAGTGATATCAGCCTTCTTAGATAGACCTCTTTTAGGCTACTTTCACACTGGCAGAAGCAGGGTCCAGCAGACTGTTCCCCAGCCAGAACAATTTTGCAGCATGCTGTAGTTTTTGTCTCTCCGCCTCTCGGCTTGTTTGCTGTGCTGTGGCTGGACCTCCGGCCTGCCCCATTATACTGAATGGGGCCAGAGCGGACTTCTGGTGGCACCGTGGGCTAGCGTTAGCACGGATCTGGCAGGCTGTTCCCCCTCCGGACCCTGCTGCTGTCAGTGTGAAAGTAGCCACTCTCAGCATGGGATCTCTCAATAATGTTGAAGCAGATGTGCCTTCACCATACAGTGACATCCGTTCACCATATCCATTGTAAAAAAAAACAATACTTTTTTTTACCGTACTCTGCAGGATATAAAAATGTGGTGTGCTGCGTTTTTGTATCCTTTTTTTTCTAATGTATACGTCAAACAGAGACATAAAATGTGATGTGAACTCGTCCTAAGGCAATCCCTTCATAGATGTATGGGTGCCTTAAAAATTGTATGTGAGCATAGGGATTGGTGTATGAGATACAGGTCAACTCCCTAAACTTTGATCCAAAACTTAAACTCTTAAAAACTTTCGATAATCAGTTCTTTTCTACACAAGCACAAGCTTTTGTTGCCTCTAAAGATAATATTGCATGATTTCCAGGATTAAAGTTTGATTTATCAGTTTACGTTAGAACATAACTCTGTGTTCTTATCAAATTTTGCATTATCCTAAGAAAAATAAATTAACAGATGTTCTTAAAGTTTATAACTATACAAAGTGACAAAAGTAACTTACAATATAGATATGTCTCTACTGTTTCTGAATGTAATTGGTTTCAAATTGGATAGAAAAGATTCTAAAATGTTATTATATGATAAACAAAAATGATTGCAACATTTACCAAATAACAATGAATTGTAATGTTAGTCTTTAGTGAGTTAATTTACTTCCTAGAGTATCAGCTGTCAGAGTTGTGCTGACTACTGAACTAGAACTATACATATCATGTCTAATGGAATAAATTTATTAACTTGAATGACTTGTCTTCTGCTGACAACATGCCAATTTGTCTGTTTTGTGGCACTTTTTTAATCCCTCCTTCTGCTTCGGAGGCCTTTTTGCTAGGTCATGAATTGTAATGAATCATGGACATTCATGCTCATTTCAGACTGAGTGAAAAATTATGCAACTATGGCTAAGATACAGTTTTGACTTTTTGCGGTCAAAGCCATGTTGATATTGGCTGCAGAGATGAACAAGTTAAAATTAAGGGTCTGATTATAATGAATTGGTCAGAAGATTCAATTCAGTTACAAATACATTTAACCCTAATCAAAAGTACTCAAATTGTACTGAAAAATTGTGAAGGCACTCTGAAATCTGCTGGGATGCAGTGGATATCCACTAATGCCCAACCACGCCCTCACGTATCTTATAGCTCCTGTGGACATAATGTGTACGTGTCCCAATACTTTTACATGTTTATATAGTAAATATGTTTTTTTCTTGTATAAGGGATCCATTACAAAATCTGCAAAATAACCATGGAGCCCCAGTTATGCGTCTCAAAGGAAGGAAAACCAAGCAAAGGTGTGTCCCCATTACAGAGATCACCAAATCCACCATATTACATGGCTCCTATGTCAAGATCCCGCTCTTTTACAAGCTTTAAGGATGTGATGGGGAAGACCTAAGCCAGTTATCCATCCACAGACAGATGTTTCGGGGTATTGCAACTCATCAGTGTGGAGTAGGATTCTGGCTAACTGGGAGCAATGCCATTACAAAATCTGAGAGATAATTGTTTCTTTATTATTATAGTAACTTACATGGCTCCCAATATCAAGGCTGCTTTGACTGCAAAAGGATGAAATTGTATCTTAGCCATATCGTTATTATTTTGCAATTATTCAGAAATAGGAATGTCCCGTACATCTTTGGGATCTAGTGCATGCACTGTGACCTGACCCTGTGCAACGACAGGTCGCAGAGCAGCGAGGCAGTTGGAGAAGACCAGGGAGTGATGAGTGCAGGAAGCGCCTCTGGATCTTCATAGTGGTGGTGCAGTCCAGAGCAGAAGTAAGGTCATTTATTTATTTTATGTCTGATAAGGATCTGATCTCAGGTCTAATAATGAATGGGGTTCTCATTTGAGGTCTGATGAGGATTGGGGGTCTGATCTAAGGTCTGATGAAGATTGAGGATCTGATCTGAGGTTGGTGCATATTATGGAGTGAAAAATATGGTGTTTGTCAATTTACAGATCTTCTCCTGCTCTATAACATGCTGACTGCAGATTGCCTTGCTTTTTATGGTGACAAGTTCTCTGTAAATTAGTGGATCATTTCTTTGACATCCTTCACAACAGATGCTTAGAGACTCTTCTGTCAGAAAGGGTTTTTTAACTCAATATTCATAGAAACCTTTTTAAAATAATTTTTGACCATTTTTCTGTTTCATTTCAACAGTGCTATGCTACTCAAAATTGAATCAAAATATTGTCCATCCCCACTGCCAGTTACACAGGGAAATCCTATATAGGCAATATAGGCAATCCAGTTTACTGCTGCTGTGAGGGAAAGATGTTATATTACAAAATTAGTAGATTAATAGAATTAGGATGACAGTATGTCAGCTCTCTTGATAGACCCAGATAATGATGCACACAGAGGAGCATTGCACTTATTACTTTAATGTGTAATGCTCTCACTGAGTCATTCATCCCTTCCCTCTGTAGCCGCAGTGAGTGGTCTGACTGAAAAAGTCCAAACAAAGGAGGAAGTTAATGAGCCAGGACAGGAAATAGACTTCTCGTGATGATTTGTGTGGTCAAATGCATTCAACATGGCAGAACATTCCTCAAAAAGTTTTAATTGATAGGATGCCAAGGAATGATGCATGTGGTGCTCCTAGGCAATACTGAATACATTGAGATGTTTTAAATATCTTGTTTCCATTTTTATCATTTGCATATCATTAGCATGTCTACTGATCCTGTTATTTCCACAAATCCACAATGTTCTTCAATTATATAAATGGTAACAAGTATAATCTGAAGATGTCGGCCCTTTACAGAGTAATGAGGGGGGAGTTGCAGAGAGTGATGAGGAGAAAGCAAAGCTATTAAATATTTTTTTCTCCAAGTAAATTCCCCATTAAAAGTGCCCTGTCTGCCCCAGGAAGAAGTACAGCGGCGTCTTAAAAATATTAAAATAGACAAATCGCCAGGACCGGATGGCATACACCCCCGTATCCTAAGAGAATTAAGTAATGTCATCGCCAGACCCTTATTTCTGATATTTAAGGACTCTATACTGACAGGGAGTGTTCCACAGGATTGGCGCATAGCAAATGTGGTGCCAATATTCAAAAAGGGTCCAAAAACAGAGCCCGGGAACTATAGGCCGGTAAGTTTAACATCTGTCGTGGGTAAACTGTTTGAGGGTTTTCTAAGAGATGCTATCTTGGAGTACCTCAATGAAAATAAGCAAATTACTCCATATCAGCATGGCTTCATGAGGGATCGGTCATGTCAAACCAATTTAATCAGTTTCTATGAGGAGGTAAGTTCTAGACTGGACCGCAGCGAACCAATGGATGTCGTATATCTGGACTTCTCCAAAGCATTTGACACTGTACCACATAAAAGGTTAGTATATAAGATGAGAATGCTTGGCCTGGGAGAAAATGTCTGTATGTGGGTAAGTAACTGGCTCAGTGATAGAAAACAGAGGGTGGTTATTAATGGTACATACTCAGATTGGGTCACTGTCACTAGTGGGGTACCACAGGGGTCAGTATGGGGCCCTATTATCTTCAATATATTTATTAATGTTCTCATAGAAGGCTTGCACAGTAAAATATCAAGTTTTGCAGATGACACTAAATTGTGTAAAGTAATTAACACAGAAGAGGACAGTACACTGCTACAGATGGATCTGGATAGACTGGAGGCTTGGGCAGAGAAGTGGCAGATGAGGTTTAACACTGACAAATGTAAGATTATGCACATAGGAAGGAATAATGCAAGTCACCCATACATACTAAATGGTAAAACACTCGGTAACACTGACTTGGAAAAGGACTTAGGAATTTTAGTGAACAGCAAACTAAGCTGCAGAAACCAGTGTGAGACAGCTGCTGCCAAGGCCAATAAAATAATGGGTTGCATCAAAAGAGGCATAGATGCCCGTGATGAGAACATAGTCCTGCCACTTTACAAATCACTAGTCAGACCACACATGGAGTACTGTGTACAGTTCTGGGCTCCTGTGAACAAGGCAGACATAGCAGAGCTGGAGAGGGTTCAGAGGAGGGCAACTAAAGTAATAACTGGAATGGGTGGACTACAGTACCCAGAAAGATTATCAAAATTAGGGTTATTCACTTTAGAAAAAGACGACTGAGGGGAGATCTAATAACTATGTATAAATATATCAGAGGTCAGTACAGAGATCTCTCCCATGATCTATTTATCCCCAGAACTGTGACGGGATCATCCTCTGCGTCTGGAGGAAAGAAGGTTTGTACACAAACATAGAAGAGGATTCTTTACGGTAAGTGAGACTATGGAACTCTCTGTCTGAGGAGGTGGTGATGGTAAGTTCACTAAAAGAGGTCATAGTTACTAGAGATGGGTCGTTGATCCAGGTATTAATTCTGATTGCCTGATTGGAGTCGGGAAGGAATTTTTTCCCCAAAAGTGGGGAAAATTGGCTTCTACCTCACAGGTTTTTTTTTGCCTTCCTCTGGATCAACTTATAGGATATCAGGGCGAACTGGATGGACAGATGTCTTTTTTCAGCCTTATAAACTATGTTACTATGTTATAACTTTTCTTCTTGGTGTTGCAGTTTCAATGCTGAGGAGTGTAGAGTACCTGAAACATCTACCCATCTTTTTGTAAACAGTAATTACATAGAACATTCGCATATACTGTACACTGTTAATGCTGTATTTCACAAAACATGTTGATGGTAGTGTCTCTTTGAAGGAGTTGACCAGCTGATATTTAACCCCTTAAGAATCAACACCGTACATGTACTGTAGAAATCCGGGGTTAAAAAAATGGCACCCACTCAGAAGCCGTGTGGGTGCCAAAACTGCCGGGTGCCTGCTGTTTGACACAGTAGACACCCAGAGACAATGTCTGTGTTTGTATTGCAGTCTATGGAAGATGTGATCACATGATCATACGTTCAGGTCCCTTAGAGAAAAAAAGTTGAAATAGTTTTTACAAATCGAAAAAAAATATATGTATATAAAATTTAAATTTACCAACTTTTCTCCTTATTAAAATTAAAAACAAACAATAAAAATATGGATCATTGCATTGCCATATCTCAAAATGCCTGTACTATTACCATACCATACTACCAATGCCATAACGAAAAAAAATGAAAATGACTAATTCATAATTTTTTCATTACTTCACACAGCCCATAGTAACTATAAAACAATAATAATGTAATGCAAATAAAAAATATTTTTTTCCACAATGTATATTTTTCATTTGGTATCACTGTAATCGTACAGACCTGTAGAATCAAAATAACAGGTCAGTTTTACCAAATAGGGAACACTAGAGATGAGTGATGTTTTTAAAAATTCGATTTGGCAACTTCGCCGAAGTCCACCAAGAAAATTGAATTGTTCCAAATTAATTTGTCACAAATCGCTATAAATCATGTATACCTAGGCCACTCTGCCTTAGGATACAGCCACAGGGAGCGACCGTGCTGTAGGCGGGTTTCGGCAGTGCTGCGCTGAAAGACCACACAGCTGCCTTTCATTGTGGCAGCACATCCTTTACTCACTTCTCCAACCCCAGCGCTCTCCTGCTCTACAGGTGGGAGCCCATCTTCTGCCATCTGCTTTTGCTCCTTTTCCACATCATCTAATATCGATGAGAATATGTAATCAGAAACATCCAGCTCTCTCTGCATCTTGCTGACATTTCTAGGACATGGAGACTTTGAAAGATAATTTAGAAGAAGTAAAGCCAGCAAAAGATAAAGATGGTCATCATTAAGACCTGGCCTGCCTAAGGGGTGCAGACTGAAATAATAAAGGCTTCCATCTTATTGATATTGAATTATATATCTTAGTTTACAGCTGATGTAGGAATAAGTAAATTTAGGAACAAATAAAACTCATGCAGAATAAGTCTCCCTGCACTATCTCTGCACTCTCCTTGCACTTTCTCTCTCCAATACTCTTCTATTCTACTCTTCTCTTCTGGTTGAGTAGTCATTTTATTTTGTTACAGTATTCTAAATTTGTTGAAAAAGATATCAGCTGGACAACTCTTTTAGAATCAGGCATACAACCAAGAAAATAACATAGTCAAAATAACATACAGGAAAAAATAAATTGTTTCATAGTACTTACCCCATTTACACTATAGCCCAGATCTCCATAAAGCAAAATTGGCAAAACTCTGTCATGTTTGGAATAATGGAGACGCTCAGGAAATTCTTGCTTCTTATATGCCTTTAAATGAGGGTGTGCATCTTTAAGAGACTGATATAGTTCTTCCTCCTTGCCTTTTTTGGGTGTAATCATTCCAAAACCACCATAATCTAGAATATCAAATTTCACTGTGTCACTGAAGTTAATATAATTTGACAACCGAATTTCTTGTACAGCGGGTGCTTTCTTTACGGTGGTCATGCCATGATCGGATGTAATGATGACATTCAGTTTATCTTTGAGCTTGTTTTTTTCAATTGCTTCTAAGAGATAACTAATAGTTCTATCAATTTGTTTAATAATTGTTTTTCTCTGTTCAGTTTCTGGGCCATATATGTGACCGGTTTTATCAGGTTCTCCATAGTAGAGGGTTACAAAGTCCAACCCATCCTCATTGAACCATTTCATGACAATATCTATGTTATCTCTCCACTCGTTCTCGTCACTGTCAGGGTGGTCAAATGTCTCTGCCAGTGCTTTATTGACCGTTTTACCACTGTAGTTAGCGTTCCCTCCTGGGTAGTGAAGAGAACCAGCCATCAAGCCCTAAAAAAAAATAAAAACACTGAGTACAGGCAAAGACTTTCTCCACATTTCAGTTGTCTTCAAACCTACCTGAACATATACTTGAATATAATGAGGGATCATGCACATTGCTGTAGGGGTTTATATGTAGATGAGTTTGAAACAAAATAACATTCAAGCTTAAATGGTCACTAACTTTTCAGACAACTTTGCATAAATCAATAGTACAAGCAATACCAAGAAACTCTGTAGTATGTTTTATTAGTGAGAAATGTCTAGTTCTCCTGTAACAGCTAACCTTCCCCCTAATAACCCAAATTTCACTCTGAAAAAGGCCTTTTTAAAGTCCAGGATGGGGTCATATTACAAATGTCAATGCAAGTCTATGGAGAGGAAGGGGTGGAGGAGTGCGGAGAAACTGAGGGGACAGGCGCAGACAAGTAGGACTCCATCGCTACTTAGGATAGCTAATCACAAGAGCTTCATTCACATAAATACAGGTCAGTACTTCTCTGTAATTAATCTGGGGCTGCTTCTGAGTGACAGTTAGGCCCCATGTACACAACCGTCTTTTCGGCCCACATGTAATCCACATTTTTGGCAGATCAGATATGGACCCATTCATTTCTATATATACTTGGTCTGTCTGCATCCGCATCCATATGTCCATTCCGCATTTCTGCAAAAAGAACATGTCCTAATCTCGTCTGTATTATGCACAAGAATAGGCGTTTTTACAATAGTGCGGAACGTGCAGAATGGGAAAGTGTGGGGCGCACATGGCCAATATCTGTGTTTCAGGGAGTAGTGGTTTGTGGACTGCAAAACACTTACTGTTGTGTGCATGAGAAGTCATAGCACCGTAAATATATGGTCTGTGCTTTGTATTGCAGTCCATGTCTATTTTCTTGAATGAGAATGAGCTGCACTTAGGCTGTATGACCTATGAACGTGACATCACTGGCTTAGGAAAAGACCAAAGCACTCTACGGATCAACACACCCTCTTAAAAGCTGATTAGCAGATGTGTCGTGAGTCTGATTCTCACCAGATACTGAGGATGGGTAATCAATATCTTATTCTGGAAAAAAAATAAAAATTATGAACATTGAGGGTCTGATCTGAGGTCTGATCAAAAATATATTTTTTCTTATTTTCCTCCTCTAAAACTTAAGTTCATCTTCATCATGGTCAAGTGCTCTACTGAATGGAGCCTTTGTCAAGCTGTGTAACAAGTTCCCCTCAAGATATATATACACTTGTGTACGTCAACTGATGTTAGTATGATACATATGCTTACATGAAATCATGTATGAATTATATATTATCACCACTATCCCTTTGATTAAATATGTATTTATTAACCACTTGACATGCACATGTGTATATACATATTGAGTGGCACTTGTTACACAGCTTGACAAAAGCTCCATTGAGCACAGCTGAAACGTTGCTGATGCATGGGTGATGCATTTTTTTAAAACTAGCTCTTTAACTCATAGACTGCTATGGCCCCATATTATTCCCATATTAAACTTAATTGCATAAAGAATTGCATAATAGCCACAGTATCTTGGTAGAAAAATAATACTTTATTAATTATTATTAATTATACACGACCGTGTGTATGGCAGTTGGGATATGAGGAGAAAGACCTGAAGGCTTCTATTGGCCAATGCATTTTTTGGGAATATCTCAAGAATGGTACGTACTAGAGGGCTGAGACACGGTATAAAACCTTCCCGGACACCTGATGTACCTGTGTGCCAAATTTTGTGATTGTAAATGCGACTGTGCTGATTCATTTAGCAGACATACACACATACATACACTCAGCTTTATATGTTAGATTGGCTCCTAACCAGTATTTCACCTCCCAAACCAAGGTATATTACTAAATGGGAAGAGGAACTCAACATAGCATTGACTGATCCTGAGTTACGCTTTATTCTTTCTAGATCTCATGTTTTTTCCCCGCTGTATTAGACTACAAAAAACTCTTTCAAATTTCTGCTCACTGCTTCCTGGTCTTCCTTGGCTGCTCTCTCGTCCGGTCACAGCAAAGCGCATGGCAGGAAGAGCAGGAAAAGTGCAGGATGTGAGGAACAGCAGTGGCTTCCAGAGCAGGTTCTGTCTGATTAATATAGGGGTATTTGAGGTCTGAATTTGGGTCTTTTGCACATTGGGGTCTGATTTGAGGTCTGAATTGGGGTCTTATGCACACTGGGGTTTGATTTGAGGTATAAATAGGGGTCTTATGCACATTGAGGTCTGGTCTGAGGTCTGATTGGGGGTCATTCACATTGTGGCTCTGATCTGAGATCTGATTGGGGGTCATTCACATTGTGCCTCTGATCTGAGGTCTGATTGAGGTCATTCACATTGACGCTGTGATCTGAGGTCTGTTTGGGAGTCATATTCACATTGGGATCTGATCTGAGGTCTTGTTCATATTGGGGGTCTGATCTGAGGTCTGATTGGGGGTCTTGTTAGCACTGGAGCTCTGAGCTGAGGTCTGATTAACATTGGGGGTCTGATTGGGGCTCTGAGATGAGGTCTCTAAATAAAACCTAGGTGCGTTTTATGTGCAGGGCAAAAATATGGTATGCTTCAACTTTATCTCACTGATGCCTTCCCTTGTTCTCCTTTGCTGCCCAATTCATCATTTACACCAAGAAAGCCTAATCTTCTACAACTTTACTAACAGCAAAGCATTTTACTGGTGCCACTCAACTCCGTCAACTTTACATACCTGGATGAGCAAAGTTAATCAAATCTTTTACTTGGATGAACTAATCCACTGGGAAACTATGTCTAGCGACAAATTTCTTAAGATATGGGATTCGTGGATTCACTATAGATTCAACTCTGGACCACCATCTACACTTTTCAAAATATTAGATATTATTCTAGCATATTCTGACGGGATATGGTTCATGTCTCTCCCTTTCATCAAGACTAACTGACCTCTGTAAATGAAATCTCTGGTGCTTAGGTCCCAGATGCTCTCCGCTTCCCTCTCCCTCCTCTGCTCCGTCCCTTGTTATTGTGATTTATTATTGTTATTATGTTTTCTCGGTACCAAAGAGGAAGACACCTCAGTGCTATGCAGATTTGGTTTTGCAACTTACTAACTTACCAAATATTTTTGGACCTTTAATATATCTACCAGAACCATCATTTTCATAATCTAATTTACTGTCTTTGATTCAACCCAGATGTCTGGAATATAGTTCCATGTTATGAAAAAATTACTTGTATTGTACTTGCTCATATTTTTTGCTTGATTGTTAATAAAAGGAGATTAAGTACAACACAGTCATGTATTGAGACCTTCTGAATGGAGTCCTCTCGAGATTCCTTTCTGATGGATAACCTTCATTTGGAGGTTGACGATGGCTATCCATAGGGAAGAAGTCTTCCTGGAGGTCTCAGTACACGAGTCTGCTACTTTTTCGTTTTTCCTCATATTCTGTTTGATCTCATCTGCATTTATTCACTTTATTACTATTGTGCACTTCTTTTTATAATTAGGTTGCTTTTGTTGCTTGCTTAAATCTTGCCTTACATAAGCATTGAAGACATACATATTTATCTTCCTACTGTATGTCTCTTCCAGGGCCGGCCTTAGGGTAGATGGCGCCCTGTGCGAAACTATCTCTCGGCGCCCCCCCCCCCCCCCTGAGTGACAGTACTAACGTCATACAGTATAGAGCTATAAATAGAGTGTAGAGATATATAGAGTGATATAGGTAGGTAGAGTAGGACAGTATATATATATATGTATGTATTTATAGCTCTCTATACTGTCCTATATCACACTATATATCTCTGCACTGTATTTATAGCTTTCTATATTGAAATGTAGCCTAATACAGCGCACATACCTCTTACATCCAGTGACGTCTCCTCTGATGTAGATCTTCTCTTTCCTCATCTTCTCCTTTCAGACCAGACGCCATTTTTCAGCCATTTCTCATCTCTGCAGTTAGACAGAAAAAAAATCTTAGTTTACACAGTGTCCTAAAATAACTGCGCCCAGCAAATAGTGTCCTGTAATAGTGTAAACATAACGCTCCCTAGAAATAACTGCGCTGATACTGTGCCAGGGTGCCCCCACAGTAATAGTGCCCCCACAGTAATAGTGCCCCCCACAGTAATAGTGCCCCCAAAGTCCCAACTAATAATTCTCTGCCAGAGTGCACTTGTTAGTAATAGTGCCCCCAACAGTACTAATGTCCCCACTGTGCCCCAGAAGTAATAATGCTTCCAATGTGCCAGTAAGAAGTGCCCCCCATTGATTCCCCCCCAAAATCATGTGCCAGTAAAAAGTGTCCCACCCCCATAGATGCCCCCCAAATTATGTGCCAGTAAGAAATGCCTCAGTGCCCCCATGTGCCAGTAAAAAATGCCCCAGTGCCAGTAAAAATGCCCCAGTGCCCCCATGTGCCAGTAAAATGCTCCCATGTGCCAATAAAAATGCCCCCAGTGCCAGTAAAAATGCCCCCAGTGCCAGTAAAATGCCCCCAGTGCCAGTAAAAAATGCCCCCAGTGCCCCCATGTGCCAGTAAAAATGCCCACAATACCCCAATGTGCCAGTAAAATGCCACTATGTGCCAGTAAAAATGCCCCCAGTGCCCCTTGTGCCAGTAAAAATGCCCTCAGTGCCAGTAAAATGCCCCCCAGTGCCCCCATGTGCCAGTAAAATGCCCCCATTTGCCAGTAAAATGCCCCCATGTGCCCCATTTGCCAGTAAAAATGCCCCCAGTGCCAGTAAAATGCTCCCATGTGCCAATAAAAATGCCCCCAGTGCCCCCTTGTGCCAGTAAAATGCCCCCAGTGCCAGTAAAATGCCCCATGTGCCAGTAAGAAATGCCCCAGTGCCCCCATGTGCCAGTAAAAATGCCCCCAGTGCCAGTAAAATGCCCCCAGTGCCAGTAAAAATGCCCCCAGTGCCCCCATGTGCCAGTAAAATGCTCCCATGTGCCAATAAAAATGCCCCCAGTGCCCCCTTGTGCCAGTTAAAAAATACCCCCAGTGCCAGTAAAATGCCCCCATGTGCCAGTAAAAATGCCCACAATACCCCTATGTGCCAGTAAAATGCCACTATGTGCCAGTAAAATCCCCCAGTGCCCCTTGTGCCAGTAAAAATGCCCCCAGTGCCAGTAAAATGCCCCAGTGCCCCATTTGCCAGTAAAAATGCCCCCAGTGCCAATACAAATGCCCCCAGTGCCCCCTTGTGCCAGTAAAAATGCCCCCAGTGCCCCCTTGTGCCAGTAAAATGCCCCCAGTGCTCCCATGTGCCAGTAAAAAATGCCCCCAGTGCCAGTAAAAATGCTCCCATGTGGCAATAAAAATGCCCCCAGTGCCCCCTTGTGCCAGTAAAATGCCCCCAGTGCCCCCTTGTGCCAGTAAAATGCCCCCAGTGCCCCCTGTGCCAGTAAAAATGCCCCATGCCCCAGTGCCCCCTTGTGCCAGTAAAATGCCCCCAGTGCCCCCTTGTGCCAGTAAAAATGCCCCCAGTTGCCAGTAAAAAATGCCCCCAGTGCCCCCAGTGTGCCCCAGTAAAAAAATGCCCCCAGTGTGTGCCAATAAAATGCCCCCAGCCCCAGTGCCCCCTTGTGCCAGTAAAAATGCCCCCAGTCCCCCTTGTGCCAGTAAAAATGCCCCCAGTGCCCCCAGTGCCCCATGCCAGTAAAAAATGCCCCCAGTGCCCCCTTGTGCCCCCCCAGTGCCAAAAAATGCCCCCAGTGCCCCCTTGTGCCAGTAAAAAATGCCCCCAGTGCCCCCCTTGTGCCAGTAAAAATGCCCCCAGTGCCCCCAGTGTGCCAGTAAAATGCCCCCAGTGCCCAGTGCCCCATGTGCCAGTAAAAATGCCCCCAGTGCCCCCTTGTGCCAGTAAAAATGCCCCAGTGCCCCCTTGTGCCAGTAAAAATGCCCCCAGTGCCCCTGTGCCAGTAAAAATGCCCCCAGTGCCCCCAATTGTGCCAGTAAAAAATGCCCCCATGTGCCAATAAAAATTGCCCCCAGGCCCCCTTGTGCCAGTAAAAATGCCCCCAGTGCCCCTTTGTGCCAGTAAAATGCCCCCATGCCCCCTGTGCCAGTAAAATGCCCCCAGTGCCCCCATGTGCCAGTAAAAATGCCCCCAGTGCCCCCCCAGTTGCCCCAGTGCCAGTAAAAATGCCCCCAGTGCCCTTGTGCCAGTAAAAAATGCCCCCAGTGCCAGTTAAAATGCCCCAGTGCCCCCTTGTGCCAGTACAATGCCCCCATGTGCCAATAAAAATGCCCCCAGTGCCCCTTGTTCCAGTAAAAATGCCCCCAGTGCCAGTAAAATGCCCCCATGTGCCAGTAACAATGCCCACAACCCCCATGTGCTGCCAGTAAAATGCCCCCAGTGCCCCCTTGTGCCAGTAAAAATGCCCCAGTACCCCCATGTGCCAGTAAAAATGCCCCCAGTGCCCTTGTGCCAGTAAAAATGCCCCCAGTGCCCCCTTGTGCCAATAAAAATGCCCCCATAAAAAAATAAACACTTACTTACCTCCAGCAGCGATGCGATGCAGGCCTCTTCCGGCCTGTGTCCAGCGCCTGTACGGCTCGGGCGGCGCGATGACGTCATCGCGTCGCCTGAGCTGGCCTCTGATAGGCTGCAGGCCTAGGGCCTGCAGCCTATCAGAGGAACGGGCAGGGGAGACGCCTCTCCCTCCCCTGCCCCGCATTTCCAAAGGCAGACTATGGAGATGAGCGCTTCCACAATGGAAGCGCTCATCTCCCTCTGCCCCACCGCCGCACTTGCAGGGCACGGCCGGGCCATTAAGGGGGCGCTCTGGCAGGGCGCCCCCTTAACTGGCCGGGAGTGAAGCGCCCTGTGCAACCGCACAGGTCGCACACCCCTAAGGCCGGCCCTGGTCTCTTCCTATTTTCTAGTTGACAATAACACCTATCAATCCCGTACGGCAAGTTGCAAATTTTGTCCCACACTACACTGGTGAAAAAGTTGCAACTTTTTGGGGCCTTAAAAAACGGTTACTTCCGTGCTGCAGAGAGCCTGGATAGTGGTGTAGAACACTGTGCCTTGCAGTAAAACACATAGGGAGTAGTGTTGAGCGAGCACCTCTATGCTCGCATGCTCGGGTTCTCTGGCCGAGCACTCGAGCATAATGTTAGTCAATGGGACTAAACCAGGCACCCCCCGCTCAGAAGAGGGGAGGGTGTCTGGTTAATAGGAAAAGGTCAGAATCGTGACTTCTCCCCTTTTACTCCTTTCGCTCGTAAAAGTATGCTAATTAACTGAGTTTGTACGTATTAGCGCACAATGCGTACGCATTAGCATACAAATTTGTACGCATTAGCCTACAATGCGTAGCATTAGCGTACAAATCAACATAACAGTGAATGCCAGCATTGCGCTTGAGTACACTCGGTGTTCGGCCGAACACCGAGCGGAGCCGAGCGTAGGCATGCTTGGCCGAACAGCGAGTTCGGCCGAGCATGCTCGCTCAATACTAATAGGGAGTCTACTGTGGTAGTGAAAGAATACTGTGAGCCAGTGTGACACGCACATAACAGGCTTCGCTCTTAGAATCGCTGCACACTTTTATGTATTAGGGCAGTTAAGGGGCCAAAACTCACCAAACAACTCAAGTCTGAACTCAGCCTTACAGGTCAATGTTAGCGCCAGCTATAAAGAATCGTGCAGAGGCCCAAGATCCTACTAGAGTGCCAAAAGCGCACGCCTTTCACACCAATTCACTTATTCCACATACATTTCGACAGAACCTGTTCTATTACATGCTTATACAAGCAGAGCCCCCCCAGACAGGTTGGAGATAGCAGCATCAGCAGACTATAGAGTGGCACGACGACAGTGTGGCCAGGTGGCAGCAGCATGAGTAGGCCACAGAGTGGCAGAATGACAGACCCTGGAAATGGCAGCAGCAGTGGAAGTAGTAGTACAAGAGTGGCACAATTACCTAATTGTGACATAGCGGCAGCTAGGAGACAGCATGTGGAGTCGGCGGCTACAGCAGCATCAGGCCGGAGAGTGGCATGATGACATACCCTGAAGAGCAGACCGCAATAAAAAATTCTCATCCTTTTGGTTAAGATCAACTGTCGCATATGTTCTTATCAGTATTGGGGCTGGTTATGCCAGCGGACGGGAACGTAAGACAGAGGAGGTGCAGTGAAGGCTCCAGCTTTGCCTCGACTGTGACAAAATGTCAGTATTGACCCAAGACGCCAAGAAAGTTCAGAGTTCCATTTTGAGATTGAGCTGGCGGTCTGCAGGGAGCTGAGCTACCACCTATGGGAGCACCTGCCTCTCGCCTCCCCCATGCTCATCACTGAGTGTCCCGGGGGCTGGAATCATTTACTTTTAAAAATTCGAGTGTTCAAAACAAACAGGGTTTCCTGTGTACTTGAGCTTTGAATAATGGAATAGGACTACAGAACGTACCAAATATTTACGACTGACATGCTGCTGCCAAGCAGAAGGTCCAAAAAATTCTAATCAATTTACTAGGCCAATGAGTGGCACCATAACAGCAGCTGCAGCAGCAGTCGAACAAATTTCAAGGCCACAGAGTGGCACCGTAACAGCATCTGCAAGAGGCAGCAGCAGTCAAACAAATTTCAAGGCCACAGAGTGGCCACGGTAACAGCAGCTGCAAGAGGCAGCAGTCGAAGAAATCTCAAGGCCACAGAGTGGCACCGTAACAGCAGCTGCAAGAGGCAGCAGTCGAAGAAATTTCAAGGCCACAGAGTTGCACCGTAACAGCAGCTGCAAGAGGCAGCAGTCGAATACATTTGCTAGGCCACAGAGTGGCACCGTAACAGCAGCTGCAAGAGGCAGCAGCAGTCGAAGAAATTTCAAGGCCACAGAGTGGCATCGTAACAGCAGCTGCAATAGGCAGCAGTCAAACAAATTTCAAGGCCACAGAGTGGCACCGTAACAGCAGCTGCAAGAGGCAGCAGCAGTTGAACAAATTTCAAGGCCACAGAGTGGCACTGTAACAGCAGCTGCAAGAGGCAGCAGTCGAATACATTTGCTAGGCCACAGAGTGGCACCGTAACAGCAGCTGCAAGAGGCAGCAGCAGTTGAACAAATTTCAAGGCCACAGAGTGGCACCGTAAATGCAGCTGCAAGAGGCAGCAGTCAAACAAATTTCAAGGCCACAGAGTGGCACCGTAACATCAGCTGCAAGAGGCAGCAGCAGTCGAATACATTTGCTAGGCCACCGAGTGGCACCGTAACAGCAGCTGCAAGAGGCAGCAGTCAAATACATTTCAAGGCCACAGAGTGGGAGAGGCAGCAGGAGTTGTACTAATTTTAATGTGACAGAATGGCACAGTGACATACCCTGGGAGAGGCAGCACCAGTCATAAAAATTTAAATGCAACATACCGTAGAGTGGCACAATTACATAATTAATAGGTAGCGGCAGCTAGGACACAGCGTACAGAGGCGGCAGCAGCAGCATGAGTAGGCCACAGAGTGGCACAATTACATAATTTGGACGTAGCGGCAGCTAGGACACAGCGTGTGGAGGCGGCGGCAGCAGCAGCAGCATACCGTAGAGTGGCACAATTACATAATTTGGAGGTAGCGGCAGCTAGGACACAGTGTGTGGAGGTGGCAACAGCAGCATAAGTAGGCCACAGAGTGGCACAATTACATAATTTGGACGTAGCGGCAGCTAGGACACAGCATGTGGAGGCGGCAGCAGCAGCAGTAGCATACCGTAGAGTGGCACAACTACATAATTTGGAGGTAGCGGCAGCTAGGACACAGCGCGTGGAGGCAGCAGAAGTAGCATACCGTAGAGTGGCACAATTACATAATTTGGAGGTAGCGGCAGCTAGGACACAGCGTGTGGAGGCAGCGACAGCAGCATGAGTAGGCCACAGAGTGGCACTGTAACAGCAGCTGCAAGAGGCAGCAGTCGAATACATTTGCTAGGCCACAGAGTGGCACCGTAACAGCAGCTGCAAGAGGCAGCAGCAGTTGAACAAATTTCAAGGCCACAGAGTGGCACCGTAAATGCAGCTGCAAGAGGCAGCAGTCAAACAAATTTCAAGGCCACAGAGTGGCACCGTAACATCAGCTGCAAGAGGCAGCAGCAGTCGAATACATTTGCTAGGCCACCGAGTGGCACCGTAACAGCAGCTGCAAAAGGCAGCAGTCGAATACATTTCAAGGCCACAGAGTGGGAGAGGCAGCAGGAGTCGTACTAATTTTAATGTGACAGAATGGCACAGTGACATACCCTGGGAGAGGCAGCACCAGTCATAAAAATTTAAATGCAACATACCGTAGAGTGGCACAATTACATAATTAAGAGGTAGCGGCAGCTAGGACACAGCGTACAGAGGCGGCGGCAGCAGCATGAGTAGGCCACAGAGTGGCACAATTACATAATTTGGAGGTAGCGGCAGCTAGGACACAGCGTGTGGAGGCAGCGACAGCAGCATGAGTAGGCCACAGAGTGGCACAATTACATAATTTGGATGTAGCGGAAGCTAGGACACAGCGTGTGGAGGCGGCAGCAGCAGGTCACAGAGTGGCATGGTGACATAGCCTGGAGGTGACAGCAGTAGCAGCATGAGGAGTCCTGATTGTTGAGGTGGCAGCAGCATCAGAAGGCTACATATTGGGTCAGTGACAGAGTGGAGAGGTGGGTGGCAATACCAGTCACTGGTAAAGATGCTGGGTGGTAGAAGGAGCAGCTGGTAGATGTGTGGGATCAGGCGGGTGGCAGCATCATAAGAGTGGCTGAGGCAGGTAGCCTGAAGAATACAGTCTCATTTGTCAATGTTTGGGTGACGCATCATGGCTGATCTAATCTGATGCATCAGGCGTTGGTGGGTGGAAATCCTGGCTGATCCACGCCTGATTCATGTTGACAAAGGTGAGTCTTTCCACATTTTGGAAGGACAGGCGAGTTCTCCTTGGGGTAACTATGGCCCCCACCGCACTGAACACCCGCTCTGATGCCACACTACTAGCCGGGCAGGACAGCTTCTACAGTGCAAACTCGGCCAGTTGCGGCCACAAATCCAGTTTGGCTGCCCAGTAGTCCAGCGGACCTTCAATGTGGGGTGGCAGGGTGCTGTCCAAGTAGGCCACCACCTGCTGGTTCAGGGTCTGCTCCGGGTCTACCTGCTGCTGCTGCTGCTGGTGAGTACTTTCCGCACTTGGCGGGTGAAGAAAGCTGCTCATCAGCGACACCAGACTCAAGTTGCTGCTGATGGAGTTGGTACTGCTCCTAACCCCCCACCCCACCACAGCAGCCATGGCAGTGGTACGTGAGCGCTGAGGGACCCCCGGTCAGACCTGCGAGAGGATGGACGATGACGCAGATAGGCAGCAGCCAACTGACTACATAGGATGTCTCTATAGTACTTCAGTTTGTCCTCCCTCTTAGCAGGTGAAAAAAAGGCCCGGAGGGACTCCCTGCCTCCAACTCCACTGTATACTGCCATGGTGTCTCTGGGTCATCTGCCTCATCTTCTTCATCTCCCTCTACCTCCTTTAGCTGCTCCTTCTCCTCCTCTTCTGTCACCTGGGTAGAAAAACCACTAAATGCTTGTGCTCCAATGTCCTCCTCCTCCTCCAGTTCAGCCCCCACCGGACTCATGTGGCCGTGAGATGCAGTCTCCAAGTCTCCAGTCCCCTGACCAGAAAGATTTTGCAGCATCTGTTCCAGGACATGAAGCAGTGGAATGACGTTGTTCATACCGTAGTCCTGGCGACTGAGAAATAACGTGGCCTCCTCAAAGGGCCTGAGCAAGCGGCAGGTGTCACGCTTGAGCTGCCACTGGCTGACATCAAAATTACACAGGGGAGTACTCCTGTCCGCTTGGATCATTAAGAAATCGTTTATGGCTAGAGATGAGCGAGCACTAAAATGCTCGGGTGCTCGTTATTCGAGTCGAACTTTTCCCGATGCTCGGGTGCTCGTTTCGAGTAACTAACCCCATTGAAGTCAATGGGAGACTCGAGCATTTTTTGCAGGGGACCAAGGCTCTGCCTAGGGAAGGCTGGGTGAAAACCTGGAAACCTCATAAAATGATGGAAACACCACGGAAATGGACAGGAAACAGCAGGGGCAGCATGCATGGATGCCTCTGAGGCTGCCTAATCCCACCATTACCCCAAATTCTCAGGCAACAGCCTGGTGGTTACCCTCATGGCAATTGTGCTCACCCAGACCAAGAAAGGCGAGCCACATACCCATCACATGTTAGGGAAGCACCCAACTAGGTGCAACGAAGGTCCATCACCGCCTGCAGGTGACACCACTGCTCATGCTGGCACTGCAGCTAAAATCAAGTTTAGTATCTGTTCTTATCAGTTGTTGTGGCTGTTGGATGTATAGTGGTGAGCATAGCTGCTTCCCAAGCATCTAAAAAATAAATCAGTACAATATCTAATACGTCCCCCTACCCGGGTAAATTGTTTGGAGAGAGGGCCTGTAGGTGGGGGGGAAGGAGGTTTCGCTGGAAGAGCCAGAGGAGTGCCCCCTGGGCTAGCGTGTGTGGTGGTGACAACAGCAGGAATGCATTTGGAAATGGAACTCTAGCATCAGCCGGTGCAGTATCGATTCTTCTCAGTTTAATACCGTATACGTCCCCTATCTTGGGACCTTAGATTTTATGGATTTTTCGACCACGGAAAACGGAAAAAGAGCTTGCTCTGGCCAGGGGAGTGTCTTTCCTACTGCAGCTAAGGGGACGTGTCCATGCGCTGCCTATCACAGGTCAGGAGGCAATTAAAAGAAGAAACAAAAAAAACATCAGTACAATATCTAATACGTCCCCTATCTGGGTAAATTGTTTGTAGAGAGGGCCTGTAGGTGGGGGGCAGGCTGGGGGGAAGGAGGTTTCGCTGGAAGAGCCAGAGGAGTGCCCCCTGGGCTAGCGTGTGTGGTGGTGACAACAGCCGGGTGTAGTTAGAATGACGACGCAGGACCCCAACTTAAAAATTTAGCATCAACCTGTACAGTCGTAAATTATGAGATTGATGAAGTGTGGTATGTCTTCTATGTATACTACTCAGTTTAATACCATATATGGCAGCTATCCGGAAAAATAGTTTGTAGAGAGAGAGAGAAAGACAGGACAAAGAAGTAAATTGTTTGGCGAGAGGGCCTGTAGGTGGGGTGGCAGGCTGGGGGGAAGGAGGTTTCGCTGGAAGAGCCAGAGGAGTGCCCCCTGGGCTAGCGTGTGTGGTGGTGATAGCAGCCGGATGTAGTTAGAATGACGACGCAGGACCCCAAATTAAAAATTTAGCATCAACCGGTACAATTGTCAATTATGAGCTACATCAAGTGTGGCATGACTTTTAAATGGATATTGCATGTGGTCACGTACTCCCTGGAACCCCATAGTCCCCCCTTCCCTGATGTGCTAGCCCAGAACATTCTCTGCCCTAATTCGCAAGAACTTTTGCTGTTTCCGTGTGCTGACAGTGGGGATTTACCAGTGTTGTCTGAGGAGGTGGTGGACAATGGCGAGACACAGGTGTCGGGGGGTGAGGTAGTTGTATGGGAAGCAAGTTACAGTGGGGACTCCTTGGGGGACTTTCTCATGATGGGACAGATTCAACTTGGGTGGATCAGGCACAGGAACAGATCAATTTTTTTTGTGTTTATTTAACTTTTATTTATCAAAAATAACCAGAGATATTTATTCGTTATCTTCTCTGCGCAGTCTGGCGTTGGGGTTCGTCACTTTGATGGCGAGCTGTGCCGCTCTCTCCACAATGGTCTGTAGGTTCTTAGATGGAGACTTTGTCGGCGATTTCAGTACAGAAGGACTTGTTGCTCATCAACAGAACCTCGACCTCCTTGACATTGTGGACAAGGAATTTGCGGGTGGACCAGGAATTTGCGGAACCCTGTGGGCAGCATGTGTTTGGTCTTCTACTTGCTACCGTATCCAATGTTGGGCGATATAGATTCGCAAGTAATATTATTTTCACACATATCCCAAAAATAAAAATGTATGCAGTTTGCGCAAATAAAACTGGAAACTGGAACTGGAGGAGGAGGGCCTGTAGGTGGGGGGCAGGCTGGGGGGAAGAAGGTTGAGCTGGAAAAGCCAGGGGAGTGCCCCCTGGGCTAGCGTGTGTGTGGTGACAACAGCCGGATGTAGTTAGAATGACGACGCAGGACCCAATTAAAAATTTAACATCACGGTACAATTGTCATTATGAGCTACATCAA
>ONZH01023215.1:0-60737 GCA_900303285.1 Rhinella marina
ATCCGATTCCTCTTCTCTACTCCTCCTACTCCTCCTCCTCCTCCTCCATATTGTCTTTGCCTAACGCTGACCAAAAAAACGCCATTTTTCAGAGGTCCAACTGGCACTCTTTTACCACAATTTTTCAGGAGGGCCCCCTACAGGCCCTCTCTCCAAACAATTTTTCCGGAGGTCCACCTACAGGCCCTCTCTCCAAACAATTTTTCCGGAGGTCCACCTACAGGCCCTCTCTCCAGTTCCAATTTCCAGTTTTATTTGCGCAAACTGCGTAAATTTTTTTTTTGGGATAGGTGTGAAAAATAATATTACCTGCGTATCTATATTGCCCAACATTGGGTACGGTAGCAACAAGAAGACCAATCACATGCTGCCCACAGGGTTCCGCAAATTCCTGGTCAACAATGTCAAGGAGCTCGAGGTTCTGTTGATGAGCAACAAGTCCTTCTGTGCAGAAATCACCCACAACGTCTCCTCAAAGAACCGAAAGACCATTGTGGAGAGAGCGGCACAGCTCGCCATCAAAGTGACAAACCCCAAAGCCAGACTGCGCAGCGAACATAATGAATAAATATCTCTGTGGTTATTTGTGCTAAATAAAAGTTAAATAAACACAAAAAAAAAATTGATCTGTTCCTGTGCCTGATCCACCCAAGTTGAATCTGTCCCATCATGAGAAAGTCCCCCAAGGAATCCCCACTGTAACTTGCTTCCCATACAACTACCTCACCCCCCGACACCTGTGTCTCGCCATTGTCCACCACCTCCTCAGACAACACTGGTAAATCCCCACTGTCAGCACACGGAGACTGCAAAAGGTCTTGCGAATTGGGGCAGAGCACATCAGAGAAGGGGTTACTATGGGGTTCCAGGGAGTACGTGATCACATGCAATCTCCATCTAAAAAGTCATACTGAGGCTCACAACCATGCTTTACACTGCAATCTTATTACTGAGGCTCACCACCATGCTTTACACAGCAATCTTATTGAAAGACAGACAATCAGGGGTTCACCGCCAGGTTGTCAGGCAGCATTTTTAAGTGAATCACCATTACCGTGTCCCTGAAAATTGCCTTGGGGTCATCGCCAGACTATTTTTATGAAAGGCCATGGGGTTCTATACACACAGTGCTGATGGAAGCCCATCAGCCTTTCTAAACACAATTGAATCTGTCCCATCATGAGAAAGTCCCCCCAAGGAGTCCCCAATGTAACTTGCTTCACTTTCAACTACCTCACCCCCCGACACCTGTGTCTCGCCATTGTCCACCACCTCCTCAGACAACACTGGTAAATCCCCACTGTCAGCACACGGAGACTGCAAAAGGTCTTGCGAATTGGGGCAGAGAATGTTCTGGGGTAGCACATCAGAGAAGGGGTGACTATGGGGTTCCAGTGAGTACGTGACCACATGCAGTCTCCATCTAAAAAGTCATACTGAGGCTCTCCACCATGCTTTACACTGCAATCTTATTACTGAGGCTCACCACCATGCTTTACACTGCAATCTTATTGAAAGACAGACAATCAGGGGTTCAGCGCCAGGTTGTCAGGCAGCATTTTTAAGAGGGTCAGCATTACCGTGTCACTGAAAATTGCCTTGGGGTCATCCCCAGACTATTGGCCAGATTTAGAAAAAATGGTGCATTTAGGGAGCCTCAGAGGCATCCGTACATGCTGCCCCTGCTGTTTCCTGTCCATTTCCGTAGTGTTTCCATCATTTTCTGAGGTTTCCAGGTTTTCACCCAGCCTTCCCTAGGCAGAGCCCCGGTCCCCTGCAAAAAATGCTCGAGTCTCCCATTGACTTCAATGGGGTTCGTACATGGGTATGCTGTGGTGTCACTACCAGGTACGCAATTCTCCACGTACCTGCCAGCATCCAATTACCACAGTGTGTTCTACTATGTTAGGTATTTTGACGTCACAGGTCACGTGACGCCGGGCGTGTCAAGTGACCAGGAAAGGCAGGTACTTACAATGGCTCTACATACCTTATCAGTGCATTGGATTGTGGATTGTCCTGACCTTGGCTACTACTTTTTACCGTGATTCTTAGATTCTGATTTGGTTTTTCTGCATCTCCTAGTTTGACTCTGGCTTGATTCTTGCACTCGCTTCTGCCTGATGTATTTGGACCTGGACTTGAGGATTCATTTATGACATTCGCTATTGTTTAGTGATCTAATTTCTGATTTGGCTTCGTTATTTCTTCTTGGTTTTTATGCGGTACGATTGACTCTGAGTACATTGGTTCTGGGTTTTTCTCAGTATTTGTGTGCCTGGCTGTCGTTTTGTTTATTGTTTTTTTTCCCTCTGAGTTTTCCTGGTAAGCCGAAGCACATAAATAAGCAGGGACCATCGACCAGTTGAGGTCCGCTACTTACAGAGGTCGTGCAAGTAGGCAGGGACAGAGGTGCGGGTGGAATTTAGGGGTCACTTGTTCCCCCTGTCTGCACATGTCACTGCTGAGGCCATAGTAGGCCTGTAGCAGTGATGTGAGTGTGTCACACTTCTATCTAACTGGACTCAGAAGCAGAAGAGAAGGGAGTCTGGCACTGCAACCTGAGTGCTGATGACAGGTGGGTCAATTTCTTTATTTTTTTAAAATATGTCTGGCCATTTGAAAGGTTGCTTCTGGCCTCGGAGAACCCATTAAAGCTAAAAAAATGTATAGGAGGATGCAACATTTTCATTATTAAGGACCAGCACCAGGATCTAAATATTTTTGTAATTGCATGTAATTAAAATTTTTATATAGACAGTAAGCTGTTTAATAAAATGTATCTGTATAACGCCACCTGCTGTTTTACTTAGCTAGTTGAACGTGCTCAGTTTAAATCTTCATCTGTCACCAGCCAGTGGTTACAAGGAGAGAGCAACAGCAGAAAGGACATGGTTATAATGGAAAATAACAGAATTCATAAGATGGAATTCAAAACAGAAACTTTTAGAGGCAATCCATTTTGATCCATCATAATAGAGGTGTGGGCAAGCACAACGGATCTGTCTGGTTTCTATTATGCAGGACCGAAAAGGAAGTCCTGTCAACGGAAACCATAGACTTCTATTATGATGAATCAAAACTGAATGCCTCTAATGGTTTCTGTTTTGAATTCCATCTTACGAATTCCGTTATTTTCCGTTATAACAAAAAGCAATAATAGAATTTATAATGTTAATTTGAATCTACCATAATACTTGGATTTCTGCCTTGTTTAATAATAAAATGTGGTCTGATTGTTATTTAAGTCAATTATGACTTTGACAAACATAATGTAACTAAACTAATAGCACACATAAATAAAACATAAACAGTTAGCACATTGAGCAAACATCCACACTGTGCAGGGAGAAAAAGCATGAGAATCACTATATTAATGACTACAAGAACTGAATGGCAAAAGGTATTTCAATAACGCCTGATGCACATGGCTATAGTTTCATGATCATGAGTCCATAAAGAGATGAAATTAAAAGTGTGACTTTGCCCTTTAAATAAAGGTCTACAAAGCCTGGTTTCTGACAAATATATTCTTCTAAAGAAGATAACTGTGAACCATGCCTTGTTGAAGACAACTCAGAAAACCTCGCAAAATGTGTTGTAGCTAGTGATGATCGAGCACCGCGATACTCGGGTGCTCTGGCCGAACACTAGGTGGTGCTAGAGTGCTCGGCCGAGCACCCGAGTATAATGGAAGTCAATGGGAGAACACCAGACACCCCCTGCTCTGCAGAGGGGAGGGTGTCTGGTTGATAGGGAAACGTGAGAAAATGGTGGAGACACCACAGAAATGGTTTGGGAACAGCATGGGGAGGATGTCAGGATGCATCTTGGACACCGAAGTCGCTGCTATTAACGATGATGTCCGACTATTATGCCACTTTTACAGAATGACAAAAATACCCCCCCCCCCAATAAAAACACAAGATAACATCGATTTTACAGGAAATATTGTTAGGAAACATATATTTACTTGTACGCTAAGCGCAAGTCCTGCCACAAATTACACGGATGAGGCACTCCGATACAACTGGTATATCACATAAAGGATGGCCTCATTCATATTGTGGTATCATTGTGGGACTCCTACACTCATAAAGCCTATGCACAAAGTGAAAGGGCTGCCAAAAATTAGAAGGAACAGGCACTCCAATACCCCCTTTATTACACATAAAGGAGTGTTTCAGACACACCCTTGAAAAAATTGGGATTGATGGCCTGCTGCTGACACTCAAAAAAAATAGGGGTGACGTGCTGCTGCTACTGAGCTGACCGTGTAAAAAATTATGGGTGACATGCAGCAGAGCTGACCGTGTAAAAAATCATGAGTGAGATGCAGCAGAGCTGACCGTGTAAAACATTATGGGTGACATGCAGCAGAGCTTACCGTGTAAAAAATTATGGGTGACATGCAGCAGAGCTGACCGTGTAAAACATTATGGGTGACAGCAGCAGAGCTGAGCGTGTAAAAAATTATGGGTGACATGCAGCAGAGCTGCGCGTGTAAAGCATTATGGGTGACATGCCGCTTAGCTGACTGTCTAAAATAATATGGTGTAGGGCCTGCTGGTGAGCTGACCATCTAAAAAATTATGGTTCTAGCCCAGCTGGTGAGATGACCGTCTAAAAAATCATGGTGCAGGCCCAGCTGGGGAGCTGACCATCTAAAAAATTATGGTGCAGGCCCAGCTGGTGAGCTGACCGTCTAAAAAATTATGGTGCAGGCCCAGCTGGTGAACTTCGAGGGCAGCCTAATAAGCAGTATCATATGATGGAGGAAGAGGGTGAGAAGAGGGAGGGGTACATGGGAATACAGTGTATTCAATACACCCTAAAAGCCACATTTAAAGTTCCTTCATGTTAAGCCGCTTTCCTCTGGTGGAGTAGAGAAGTCAGGGGCAATCCAGGCCTTGTTCATTTTGATAAGAGTGAACCTGTCAGCATTTTCAGTTGAGAGGCGGATGCGCTTATCAGTAATTATGCCCCCAGCGGCACTAAATACCCGCTCAGACAAAATGCTGGCGGCAGGGCAGGCCAGCACCTCCAAGGCGTAGAGCGTTAGTTCGTGCCACGTGTCCAGCTTAGACACCCAATAATTATATGGCACAGAGGGATCGCTGAGGACGTTGACACGGTCAGATAGGTACTCCTTTACCATCTTCCAAAACTTTTCCCTCCTTGTGACACTAGGCTGCTCATCAGGGTGAAGGTGCTGGCGGGGTGTCATGAAACTTTCCCAGGCCTTGGGGAATGTCGCCCTGCCTTTTGTTGGAACTGCTGTGTGTTCCTCCTTCTCCCCTCCTCGGGTGGCCAAGTACTCTGCCCCCAGCGTTGTCAGGTGGAAATTATTGGAGCAATTTTTCGACAAGGGCCTTCTGGTATTGCAACATTTTACTTGTCCTCTCCACCACAGGAATGAGAGATGAGAATTTCTCTTTGTAGCGGGGGTCGAGAAGGGTGAACAACCAGTAATTGGTGTTGGCTAATATGCGTATAACACAAAGGTCACGGGAAAGGCAGCATAGCATGAAGTCAGCCATGTGTGCCAGAGTCCCAACAGACAAGGCTTCGCTCTCCCCACCAGGATGATGACTCTCAATATCCTCCTCGTCCTCTTCCTCCTTTTCGGCCCATCCACGCCAAAGAGATGTTGTAAACGTGCTATGGCTACCCCGTGTAGCAGTGGCAACCGTCTAATGCGCCTCCTCCTCCAATTTGCACTGAGAAGACGAACCGAGGGTGGTCTGGCTATCACCATGTGTAGGGTCTTCCCCCATTTCCACCTCTTCCACACGCAGAGCGTGTGGAAGGTGGAATTCCAGCGCGTGCTCAGGTCGCACAGCAGTCGGTGATCTGGCAACCGCAAGTGCTGCTGCAGTGTTGCCTGGCCGGCTGAAGCTGTAGGTGACTTGCGGAAATGGGCATACAGGTGACGCACTTTCAACAGTAGCTGAGGCAAATTGGGGTATGTTTTCAGAAACCATTGAACCACTAAGTTGAAGACATGGGCCAGGCATGGTATGTGTGGGAGGTTGGCCAGCTCCAAAGCCGCCACCAAGGTTGACTGGCGAGAGCCACAGCTCAGCCTGTTCCCTTATGCCCTGCCACAGCTCTGTGGTGGTGTGCTGTTTGTCACCTAGGCAAATAAGCTTCAGCACGTCCTGTTGCCGCTTCCTGACTGCTGTGCTACACTGCTTCCAGCTACTGACAGAAGTCTGACTGGTGCTGCAAGATGGCAATTCTGCATGGGAAGTGGAGGAGGAGGTGGAGGATCAGAAGGAGGGGTTGCAGCCGCTACTGTAGGTGGTGGCAGAAATCCGGATAGAAGTAGGGCCGGCAATCCTCGGCGTTGGTAGCACCTGTGCCATCCCAGGGTACGACTCGCTCCCAGCCTCCACAACATTCACCCACTTGCCATCAGGGAAATGTAGCGTCCCTGGCCAGAAGCACTTGTCCATGTGTCAGTTGTTAAGTGGACCTTGCCAGTAACTGCGTTGGTCAGGGCACGGGTTATGTTTCTGGACACATGCTGGTGTAAGGCGGGGACGGCACACCGGGAAAAATAGTGGCATCTAGGGACTGAATAACGAGGGACAGCTGCCACCATCAGGCTGCGAAAAGCCTCAGTGTCCACCAGCCTAAACGGCAACATTTCCAGGGACAGCAATTTTGAAAGTTGCGCGTTTAGAGCTATGGCCTGTGGGTGCGAGGCAGGGTATTTGCGCTTGCGTTCAAATGGCTGGGGTAAGGACATTTGAACGCTGCGCTGGTACATTGAAGTGGACGTGCTGGCTAATGGTTCCTGCGAAGGTCCAGGTGCAGGGCGGGAGGCATCTGGGCCTGCGTCTTGGACAGCAGGTAACAGAGGGGAAGAGGAGGCAGTGGTCTGACCTGCAGACACAGATCGTGGACCCAGGGGTTCAGCCCACCTATTAGGGTGCTTTGCTGCCATGTGGCGGATCATGCTGGTGGTAGTCAAGTTGCTGGTGTTTACGCCCCTGCTCATCTTGGTACGGCACAGGTTACAAATCACAATCTGTTTATCGTCCACACTTTCCTTAAAAAAACGCCAAACTGCAGAACACCCAACCCTTGGCAAGGGAGATTGCCGCAAGGGGCTGCTCCGGGGAACAGTTGCGGGCCTGGTTGGCGTGGCCTGCCTTCTCCCTTTTGCCACCCCACTGCCTCTTCCAGCCTGTTGCTGTGCTGTGGATATCTCCCCCTCTGTACTTCTGTCCTCGCTAGGCTTGCCACCTTCCCAGGTTGGGTCAGCAATTTCATCGTCCACCACCTCCTCTTCCACATCCTCACTCTGGTCCTCCTCCTGACATGGTGAACTAACAAGAACCTGACTTAACTGCGTCTCATCATCCACCTCTTGAAGCACTAGTTGCCCTTGACTTATTGGCAACTGTGTCTCATCATCATCATGTACCTCGTGAGACGCTACTTGCCGTTCCCCACCGTCATCTTCTTCAGACTGTGGATGCTCATGAGTTTGGGAATCAGGGCACAATATCTCCTCATGTCCCACTTCAAGCGGCCTTGGCGAGAGGCCCAAGCCAAGGAACGGTGATGAAAAAAGGTCCTTGGAATATCCGAATGTGGGATTACTTCTTTGCCCACACTCTGTATGGTGGGAGGAAGGAGGATCAGGGTGAGGATGCGGTTGCCTAGACTCTTGGCTACTGAGACTGGACTTTGTGGAAGAGAGGGTGGTGCTTAACCGACTGGAAGCATTATCAGCTGAAATCCAACCGACTACCTGCTCGCACTGGTGTGGCAACAAGAGTGGTGTCTTGCGCCGCCCTGCAAACTGTGACATGAATGTCCTCTGCGTTCACCATCAGCAGCACGCCCACTTCCCCGTCCCTTTCTGCTCGCCTTGCGCATATTATATAGTATACTAGCAGAAAGACCCGGCTTCGCCTGGGTATATTTCATCTATTTATTTAATGTTTCTGTGTGTCGTTGCAGAGAGAAAGTCACTGACAGAAATTGATTTTTACCTTCATTTCTTCAATCCCTATTGGCTGCGGAGTGGGAGGGGGTGTGGTTTAATGGGACACGGGGGGGGGTTAAGTCCTTCATTTCAGGGTGGCCTGAATTATAGGTTAATGCCATGGTAATTTGAGGAATCAGAATGGGTAGCAGTGGAAGAAAACATTGCTTTGCGCGGGTATATTTAATCTATTTCATTTAATGTTTCTGTGTGTCGTTGCAGAGAGAAAGTCATCCTCCCTCCCATCCCTGCAGCTGACAGATGTTGATTTTTACCTTCAATTGTTCAATCTCCATTGGCTGCGGAGTGGGAGGGGTCATGGCCTGACTGAGTCGGGGGCGTGACGTTGCAAGACCTGGGGCAGGGTTTTAAGTCCTTCTTTTGATGGTGGCCAGAATTACAGGTCGATGCCATGGTAATTTATGAGGACATGCCATGGGTAACAGTGGAAGAAAACATTGCTTTGCACGGGTATATTTAATCTATTTCATTTAATGTTTCTGTATGTTGTTGCAGAAAGAAATCCAACTTCCCTCCCACCCCTGCAGCTGACAGAAGTGATTTTTACCTTCATTTTTTTCAATCCCCGTTGGCTGCGGAGTTTGAGGGGGCGTTGCCTGACAGAGTCGGAGCGTGGTTTCCCGAGATCTGGGGCTGGGGTCAGAGTGTCATGAATTACAGGTCGATGACATGGTAATTTATGGGGACCTGCAATGGGTAGCAGTGGAAAAAAAGCATCTTTTATTAGTACTGAATGGTCGTAGTCTAAAATTTGTCAATTTCATCTACGATTTTTGTGTGTCGTTGCAGAGAGAAATTCACCCTCCCACCCCTGCAGCTGATTTTTTTCAATCCCCGTTGCCTGCGGAGTGGGAGGGGGCGTGGCCTGGCAGAGTTGGGGGTGTGGATTATCAAGATGCTTCGAACGGTTGTAGTCTGAAATTAGTCTATTTCATCTAAAATTTTGTGTGTCATTGCAGAGAGAAATTCAACCTCCCACCCCTTCAGCTGACAGAAGTTTATTTTTCCCTTCATTCTTTCAATCCCTGTTGGCTGCGGAGTGGGAGGGGGCATGACCTGACAGAGTTGGGGGTGTGGCTTAGCAAAGTGCTTCGCATAGGTGATTTAATCTATTTCATTTAATGTTTCTGTGTGTCGTTGCAGAATGGCTGCAGAGTGGGAGGGGGCGTGGTCTGACAGAGTTGGGGGCGTGACTTAGCAAGACGATTCGAACAGTTATAGTCTATAATTAGTCTATTTTATCTAAAATTTTTGTGTGTCGTTTCAGAGAAAAATTCACCCTCCCACCCCTGCAGCAAACAGAAGTTTATTTTTACCTTTATTTTTTCAATCCCCGTTGGCTGCGGAGTGGGAGGGGGCGTAACCTGACAGAGTCGGGGGCGTGGATTAGCAAGACGCTTCACATGGGTGTATTTAATCTATTTCATTTAATGTTTCTGTGTGTCGTTGCAGAAAGAAAGTCAACCTCCCACCCATCCCTGCAGCTGACAGAAGTTGATTTTTACCTTTATTTTTTCAATCCCTGTTGGCTGCGGAGTGGGAGGGGGCGTGGCCTTACAGAGTCGGGGCGTGGCTTAGCAAAGTGCTTCGCATAGGTGCATTTAATCTATTTCATTTAATGTTTCTGTGTGTCGTTGCAGAATGTCTGCGGAGTGAGAGGGGGCGTGGCCTGACAGAGACAGGGCGTGGCTTAGCAAAAGGCTTCGAACAGTTGTAGTCTATAATTAGTCTATTTCATCTAAAATTTTTGTATGTCGTTGCAGAGAGAAATTCACCCTCCCACCCCTGCAGCTGACAGAAGTTGATTTTTACCTTTATTTTTTCAATCCCTGTTGGCTGCGGAGTGGGAGGGGGCGTGGCCTTACAGAGTCGGGGCATGGCTTAGCAAAGTGCTTTGCATAGGTGCATTTAATCTATTTCATTTAATGTTTCTGTGTGTCGTTGCAGAATGTCTGCGGAGTGAGAGGGGGCGTGGCCTGACAGAGACGGGGCGTGGCTTAGCAAAAGGCTTCGAACAGTTGTGGTCTATAATTAGTCTATTTCATCTAACATTTTTGTGTGTCGTTGCAGAGAGAAATTCACCCTCCCACCCCTGCAGCAAACAGAAGTTTATTTTTACCTAAATTTTTTCAATTCCCATTGGCTGCGGAGTGGGAGAGGGCGTGACCTGACAGAGTCAGGGGCGTGGACTAGCAAGACGCTTCGCATGGGTGTATTTAATCTATTTTATTTAATGTTTGTGTGTGTTGTTGCAGAAAGAAAGTCAACCTCCCACCCATCCCTGCAGCTGACAGAAGTAGATTTTTACCTTTATTTTTTCTATCTCTGTTGGCTGCGAAGTGAAAGGGGGTGTGGCCTGACATAGATGGGGGTGTGGCTTAGTGAGACCTGGGGCGGGGGTTTTAAGTACTTCTTTTAGGGTGGCCTGAATTAAAAGGTCAATACCATGCTTATTTATGAGCCCACGCAATAGGCAGCAGTGGAGGAAAACATATTTTATTACTACTGAACTGTAGTAATAGAAAAAAACACATAAGTTATATTTATGGTAACCGGAATACCTTTAACAGTGTCAGTAAATAGAAATGGATGAGATCCTCAGCTGCTGATAATTACCTGGTTGTTATGGAAACCTGCCCTCCCTGTGTGGCTTTGCAGAGAATGGCAGTTGGAGTTTAAAACCAAAGTTCCCAGTTGTAATGTTGGCTAACGGAGATCATATTTTGGGAATATCTCAGGAACGGTATGTCCTAGAGAGATGAGACCTGGTCTAAAACCTTCCCGGACACCTGATGTACCTGTGTGCCGAATTTGGTGAAAATCGGTCCAGTAGTTTGGTCGCGCATAGAGAACAGACAGACAGACAGACAGACAGACATTCATTTTTATATTATTAAGAGATATTCAACTTTGTCACAAGTACATAGTGCAGATTTTTATTAAGTGTATGATCAGAAAATTTTCACGAATGTCAAATATTTACAATGTGCAAACGTTATAGAGAATCCGCAAAAGAGGAACAGTGGCTCGGGTGCTCGGGGTGTTTTTCTACCTAAATTAACGGTAGAAAAAAATACCAACGGATGTCAGGTATATAGACTTTTGAAAGGTTCTAATGCACACGGTGTGCACGTAGTAGTAGCATCAGGCACAATTGCATTCTTTTTGCCCCAAAAGAAAAAAAAATTCAGCCAGATATAACAATGGACTTTTGTGTCTTTTGAACAGAACCACTAGCCATGCCTAGCCAAATCCTATCCTTACACTATATGTCCCTCCTTGCGCAAATGTTAGACAGCAGACGCAAAAGAGGCACTGCAGCCTTAATTAACGGTAGAAAAAATAGCAACGGAGTTCAGGTTTATAGACTACAGAACGGTTCTAATGCACACTCTGTGCACGTTGTATTAGCGTCAGGCACACTTGCGTTCTTTTTGCCCCCCCAACAAAAAAAAAATGCAGCCAGATATAACAATGGACTTTTGTGTCTTTTGAACAGAACTACTAGCCCTGCCTAGCCAAATCCTATCCCTACACTATATGTCCCTCCTTGCGCAAATGTTATACAGCAAGACGCAAAAGAGGTACTGTGGGCTTAACAGCAGAAATAATAGCAAAGGATGTCAGGTATATAGTATACAGAGAGTAATACAGCATGCAGCAGCTGCACAGGTGCTGTTAATAGCAGGCCACCTAGCGCTATTTTTAACACCCCCAAAATAAAAAAAAAATGTTTTCTAGCTAGATAGAATAGCCCTTAAAAGGGCTTTTGGGTCTTTGTAGAACAAATACTATCCCTGCCTAGCGTTCTTCTCTCCCTACACTATTTGTCCCTCCTTGCAGCAGCTGTCCCTGGCTTGATATGAGACGGTCACAGCACCCGATGACGCGTTCCCAGCCATCCAATCAGTGAATGCCAGCACCTTCCCGCAAGCTAATTGGCTAATTAGCATGTGGGGAGGGGACTTGAGCATGGCGCTCGAGCACACGCGGTGTTCGGCCGTACACCGCGTGGTCCCGAGCACCGACATGTTCGGCTGAATAGTATATTCGGCTGAACATGTTCGCTCAACAGTAGTTATAGTGAGTATTAGTGAGTATTTAGTATTACTAAAGACCGAGTAGCACGTAAATGAAGAGGCAACTTAAATAGAAAAGGAGGAAATTCAAGACTGTTGCAACTAGAGATGAGCGAAGTTTAGAAAAAGTCAATTTGGTCGATTCACTGAACTTTGATAAGAAATTTGATTTGTTTCAAGTTATTTTGTCACAAATTGAGTGCAATGGCTCCTTAGCAGAACAAAAAAAGATATGGAGACAGCGTAATAAAGTAGTTGAAAAAAAAAAAGTTCCTGTAATGCATGTTATGGCAGTCCAAATATATGCTTTTTAATTCCTTCTTTAGCTACAGATTCAGTGTGAATCAGTATGCAGGTCACTGTTAATGCCAGGTCTAATTTATCGCCTTAGACTCAACTGTGCAGAATCAAGTAGTGGTCCCATAACAGAGTAGGGAGGACGGCAGCAGCAGTGAGCATAAAGGGTTCCCCCAGTCAGACCTTCCTGAAGATGAGCGATGGCACTCGTAGGCAGCAACCAACTGACTACACAGCATATGTCTATGGTAGTCCATTTTTGCATCCCTCTCAGGTCTAAAAGATGCCCCAATTTTTAACTGATAGCGAAGGTCTAAAAATGTGGACTGCCAGTAGTCATCACTCTGCCAGACCTTGAAAATGCGGGTGTCACTCCACAAACATCACAGCAAGCATCTGGCCATTTGCACAAGGGACTCAGAGGGCCTCTCTGCCTCCATCTCCACTGCATACTGTTCTTCCCATTATCAATAACCATGGTTCTGATCTCCAGTTGGTGACAAGACAGCCAGCATTTGATTTCTTTATTGATGGCACGGAGCAGTTCACCAAGGCTCTGTTCACCAAGGCTCCATTCACCAAGGTTCCGTTCACCAAGGCTCCGTTCACCATGGCTGACCAGGTGCAGAACCTTGTGACAACGCCTAATTTTGCATAGGTGATATGCTGGAGGACCACTGTGAACTGTGCTTAGAGGGGAGGATGAGGACAAGGTGGAGGATGAGGAGGCAGAGGAGGATATTGGCCCAGAAATCCCACGATTATTTCAGCAGAGGTGGCATTGCCATTACCTGGCTAAGTTACTGGTGTGCCTGGCCTGGAATGACATTTACCCAGTGGGCTGTGAACGATATATATTGTCCTTGACCATACTTACAACTCCATATGTCAGTGCTGGTGTGAACTCTACCAGACATTGAGAGGCGCAAGAACTGGCCCAGATTCTGCTCAACATGTGTGTGCAGGGCTGGTACAGCTTTTTTGGAAAAGTAATGTTGGCTTGGGACTCTCCACCTTGGTTGGGCACAAGCCATCAGTTCTCTGAAACATGCAGAGTCAACTACATGGAAAGAGAGGGACTGTACTACCAGCTGGGCCAGGTGCACATTCAGCTTCTGTGTCTTTGCAATTACCTTGGTGATCAAGTGCTGCCGAAACAGGTAATGAGAAGTAGGAAGAGGAGGAGGAGCATCAGAAACAATAGACGACATTGAAGTCAATGGGAAGGAACAATAGTTTCTGTCTACTGATGTTGTTGAGCCTGACTGCTTCAGAAGGGGTATGGGCAGATGGAAGACGCAGCTGCTGTTGCATCAGGCTCTAACACTAAATGAGTGGCACAGTTTTCCCATGCCACTTTATGGTGATGCGCCATGTGTTGACGCAGGGCTGTCATGCCAACATTTGTGCCCTCGCCGCGCCTCACCTTCTGGCCACATATCCTGCATACCGCCACGCTACCATTCCCTAGAGACTTGGTGAAAAATTCCCATACTGTTGAGTATAGCATTTTTCCTCCACAATTTTGTGATGCTTGCCTGTCTCTGCTTTTATGAACCTGTGCACTGCTAGTCAGGTAGTCTCCCGAATAGCAGACGGTGTACCCCTCCTGTGTTTAGCTGCAGATCTTCCACTGCTTCCACCCTTCTGTATCATGGGTACGCTGCCACGCTCACCCCCTGATGATGATTCCCCCTCTTCACTTGGCTCCCACATGTGATCAGCTACATTATCATCTGCATCAGTATTGTCATCACTTGTGTCATCCTCACCTGTCTCTTGCGCACATTCCTGACCTCTCGCAAGATTTGCTCCCACCCGACTGTCATCATCAGTAGTTGCACACCTATGGGAGTCCGCAGCATACCTCTCCTTCAAGTCTGTGCAGGCCTTTAGCTGCTGACTGTCCTCACAAAGCTCATCCTCGCTAAAAAGCTGGTTTGTGCCAGCAGTTGGAAGAGATGCACTCGGTGATAAATTAGACCACCCTTTAATACTGAGGCACAGTAATTCTATATATAAACTAAGAGATTAACTGTGAATGTGCCAGCAGTTCAACAACATGCAGATGACAATATATTAGACCACCCTTTAATACTGATGCACAGTAATTCTATATATAAACTAAGAAATTAACAGGATTGTGTCAGCAGTTCAACAAGATGCAGACTGCAATATATTAGATACCCTTTAATACTGAGGCACAGTAATTCTATTTATAAATTTACAAATTATAAGGCATTGTGTCAGCAGTTCAACAAGATGCATACGGCGATATATTAGACCGCCCTTTAATACTGCGGCACAGTCATTTTATATATAAACAAAGAGATTAACTATGAATGCACCAGCAGTTCAACAAGATGCACGTGACGATATATTATACCTCATTTAATACTGAGGCACAGTAATTCTATATAAACTAAGAAATTAACTGTGAATGCACCAGCAGTTCAACAAGATGCACGTGGCAACATATTACAGCCCATTTTAATACACACAGTAATCTCTTAGTATTATAAAAATGAGTTTCTGTCTGTCCGTCTGTCCGTCTGTCTGTCTGTTCTCTATGCGCGACCAAACTACTGGACCGATTTTCACCAAATTTGGCACACAAGTACATCAGGTGCCGGGAAGGTTTTAGACCAGGTCTCATCTCTCTAGGACATAACGTTCCCGATATATTCCCAAAATATGACCTGCATTAGCCAATATTAGCCTGACAGCATTGGTTTTAAACCCCAACTGCCATTCTCTGCACAGACCCACACAGGGAGGGCAGGTTTCCATAACAACACAGCCAGGTAATTAGCAGTCAGCTGAGGATCTCAGGTAACAATCCAGTCATTTCTATTCAATGCTTTAAAGGGGCAGAGCTCTGTGGATGATACTGTTAAAGGGGGTATTCCGGTTACCATAAATATAACTTATGTTTTAGACTAATTTTAGACTATGAACGTTCAGTAGTAAATCTTCCACTGCTACCCATTGTGTGTCCTCATAAATTACCATGGCACTGACCTGTGATTAACACCACTCTCAAAAGAAGGACTTACAACACCTGCTCCAGGTTTCACTAAGCCACACCCCGACTCTGTCAGGCCACGCCCCCTTCCCCCTCCGCAGCCAATGGGTATTGAAAAAATGAAGGTAAAAATAAACTTCTGTCAGCTGCAGGGGTGGGAGGGTGAGTTTCTCTCTGCAACAACACACAGAAACATTAGATGAAATAGACTAATATTAGACTACTACCGTTCAGTAGTAATAAAAGATGTTTTCTTCTACTAAAAGGACTTAAAAGCAACCCATCCCCAAGGTCCACCCCGACTCCATCAGGCCACACCCCCTCCCACTCCGCAGCCAACAGGGATTTAAAAAATAAAGGTAAAAATCGACTTCTGTCAACTGCAGGGATGGCTGGGAGGTTAACTTTCTTTCTGCAACGACACACAGAAACATTAAATGAAATAGATTAAATACACCCATGCGAAGCGTCTTGCTAAGCCACGCCCCCGACTCTGTCAGGCCACGCCCCCTCCCACTCCGCAGCCAATGGAGATTGAAAAAATTAAGGTAAAAATCAACTTCTGTCAGCTGCATTGACTTTCTCTCTGCAACGACACACAGAAACATTAAATGAAATAGATGAAATACACTAATTTTAGACTAAGACCATTCAGTAGTAATAAAAGATGTTTTCTTCCAATGCTACCCATTGCGTGACCCATTACCATGGCATCGACCTGTAATTCTGGCCACCCTCAAAAGAAGGACTTAGAACACCCGCCCCAGGTCTCGCTACATCACGCCCCCGACTCGGTCAGGCCACACCCCCTCCCACTCCACAGCCAATGGAGATTGAAAAATTTAAGGTAAAAATCAACATCTGTCAGTTGCAGAGGTGGGAGGGAGGTTGACTTTCTCTCTGCAATGACACACAGAAACATTAAATGAAATAGATTAAATATACCCGTGCGAAGCAATGTTTTCTTCCACTGCTACCCACTGTGTTTCCTCAAATTACCATGGCATTGACCTATAATTCAGGCCACCCTGAAAAGAAAGACTTAAAAGCATCCCCCCGACCTGGTCAGGTCTTGCCCCTTCCCACTCCGCAGCCAATTGGGATTGAAAAAATGAAGGTAAAAATCAACTTCTGTCAGCTGCATTGACTTTCTCTCTGCAACGACACACATAAACATAAAATGAAATAGATGAAAATATTCCCAGGCGAAGTAGGGTCTTTCTGCTAGTACTATATATAAACTAAGAGACTAACTGTGAATGCACCAGGAGTTCAACAAGATGCGAACGTCAATATATTAGACTTCCCTATAATACTGAGGCACTGTAATTTTATCACATGGCGATTACACTCAACCTGCACTGTACTTCCAGAATCCCTATGCTCTCCCTATTATCTCCCTACAGTGTGTCCTTGCAATTCTACAATTAAAAGCTTTCTGCAACAATGTCCCTAGTGCATAAGTGCTTGTCACATCTTTCCCTAAGCTCGGCTCACAGTGAAATGGTGAAGACTGGTGGAATAAGGCTTTGTATAAGGCTGTGACATCAAAGGGGATGGCTTTCTACTCATTGCCTGGATGCATGACATTATGAGTTATATCTACAAGGCTTCTTACTTTCACTTTGTTATCCATGCAGCAGCCATTTTAGAAAAAAAAAATATTTATTACCACGAAGCATAAAGAAATTCATGCACAAACTGCAGTTTCTGAGATCACCAAAATTCTGCACCAACCTTAATTTTTCTGTACATAAACAGCCAGCCTTATTTAAACAAACAAACAAGCAAACAAAAAACACATTTCTACAGTTCAATAAGTGTTCTATAGGCCTTTTCCCAGCACTTGCAGCATCAGTGCGTGGCATACATTACGCAGGAAATGCTGTGCAATTGCTCTCTTTTTTTTTCTAAACATTTTAGTGAATCAATACCAGTGTGTTTGTAGAAGGGGATGTATAATTCAGTTAACACATTGTATTGTAGCAATACACTTTGCAGTTTTATTAAATGCATTGTACTGATTCAATATAATAGTTTCAATCAACATATTGTATTGAACTTATATGCTGTGCAGTTTTAGTTAAAGGGGTTATCCAATTTCTCAAACAGCCCCCCGGGGGAGGCTTGTCCCCGTGTGCCACTGGCTTCTCCCCCCAACATCGGATGTTTCCGCCCATGTACAGTGAGAAGCAGCAGCGGCGGTGCAGGGAGCGGGGTAAGTATATTACCTGTGAGGGTTCCTGCACATGAAGGGGGGGGAGGCTGTTTGAGAAATTGGATAACCCCTTTACTGCATTGCACTGTATTGCATCAATATACAGTGCAGATTTAATTAACATATTGTACATCATTACACCAGTTTTACTGCATCAATATACCAGTTTTATGTCAATATACCATGCAATTTTAGTTAATGCATTGTACTGCATCAAGATACTGTGCAGTTTTATTTAATCCATTGTACTGTATTAATATACTAGGTTCATACAATGCAATGTATTACGTTAATATATTGTGCAGTTTATTTAACGAATTGTAACTTCATCAATAAGCCAGTTTCAATCAACTTGTTTTCCGACAATATACCATGCTGTTTTATTTAACGCACTGTATTGCGTCAATATACCTTGCAGTTTTATTTAAAGCATTATACTGAATCAATATTCAGTTTTAGTGATGATCGAGCACAGCGATGCTCGGGTGCTCTGGCCGAACACTAGGTGGTGCTCGAGTGCACGGTCGAGCACCCGAGTATAATGGAAGTCAATGGGAGAAGACCAGGCACCCCCTGCTCTGCAGAGCGGAGGGTGTCTGGTTCATAGGGAAACGTGAGAAAATGGTTGACACACCATAGAAATGGTTAGGGAACAGCATGGGGAGGATGTCAGGATGCATCTTGGACACCGAAGTCGCTGCTATCACCATTACGCCACTTTTACGAAATGACAATAATACCCCAAAATGAAGATATCATCGATTTTAGAGGAAATATCATTTGGAAACATATATTTATTTGTATATAAAGCGCAACAAGCAGCATGCCCTCACCCCTAATGTTTTACACAGTCAGATCAGCAGCAGGCACTCGCCCCTAATGTTTTAAATGGTCAGATCAGCAGCAGACCCTCACCCCAAATGTTTTTGAGTGTCAGCAGCACTGAAGGTCAACTTGTCAGGAGGAGGACCAGAGTGAAGAAGTGGAAGAGGAGGTGGTGGATGATGAAATCACTGGCTCAACATGGGAAGGAGGCAAGCTGAGCGAGGACAGCAGTACAGAGGGGGAGGGATCCGCAGCACCGCAACAGGCTGGAAGAGGCGGTGGGGTGGCAAAAGGGAGAAGGCAGGCAACACCAACAAGTGTGGACAATAAAATAATTGTCATTTGCAACCTGTGCCGTACCAAAAAGAGCAGGGGCATGAACACTAGCAACCTGACGACCACCAGCATGATCTTCATGGCAGCAAAGCACCCTAATAGGTGGGCCAAACCCCTGGATCCACAATCGGTGTCTGCAGGTCACACCACTGCCTCCTCTTCCCTGTGTTACGTGCTAGCCAAGACGCAGGCCCAGATGCCTCCCGCCCTGCACCTGGACCCTCACAAGCACAATCAGCGAACACATCCACTTCTGTGTCCCAGTGCAGCGTACAGATATCCATACCCCAGGCCTTTGAGCGAAAGCGCAAATACCCAGCCACCTACCCACAGGCCATAGCACTAACTGCACACCTTTACAAATTGCTGGTACTGAAAATGTTGCTTGTGGACACTTAGGCTTTTTTCAGTCTGATGGCGGCGGCTCTCCCTCGTTACTCAGTACCTAGCTGCCACTACTTTTGCTGGTGTGCCCTCAATGCCTTAAACCAGCATGTGTCCCGAAACATAACCCGTACCCTGACCAACGTTACTGGGAAGGTCCACTTAACGACTGACACATGGACAAGTGCTTCTGGCCAGGGACGCTAGATTTCCCTGACGGCACACTGGGTGAACACTGTGGAGGCTAGGAGCGAGTTGTACCCTGGGATGGCACAGGTGCTACCGACACAAAGAATTGCGGGCCCTACTTCCATCAGGATTTCTGCCACCACCTATATTAGCGGCTGCAACCCCACTTCTCTTCCACCACTTCCATCTAGGAATTCTCATCTTGCTGCACCAGTCAGCCATCAGTCAGTAGCTGGAATCAGTTTAGCACAGCAGTGGGGAAGCGGCAATAGGCTGTGCTGAAACTTATTTGCTTAGGTGAGAAACAACAAAACAGTGCTGTGGCAGGGTATAAGGAACAAGGCTGAACTGTGGCTCTCGCCACTCAACCTACAGCCAGGCATGGTTGTCTCTGATAACGGCCACAACTTGGTGGCGGCTTTGGAGCTTGGCAAGCTCACACACATGGTGTCACGTTCAGGTGTGGGGGTAAAACCACACAGAGCGTAGAAGGGAAAGAAGATTAGGCCTGGAAACTAAGGAAGGAAGATGGACACCTCCTAAAGGAAACCCTGACTCTAATCCTGACTGTCTACTAGTATGAACAGGCCTCAAACGTAGGCGAGTTCATACACAGGAACCTAAACCAAACTGACCCTATAGGACCCTGAAACTAATGACAGGAATGAGTCTACCTGTTCCTCCAACAGGAAGGACGAACAGGAGTCTCCCTCAGGCCAAACAACTGCTTCAACTTAGTAGTTCAGCGGTTTCTCAAAACCTACACCAATTTGCCTGAGCTGCTGGTGAAGGTGCCCATTTCCAAAAGTGACCTACAGCTTCCGCCCGGTTGGCAACGCTGCAGCAGTGCTTACACTTGTCAGCTCACTGACTGCTGTGCTACCTGAGCACGTGCTGGAACTCTACCTGCTCACAATAAAGATGGACAGCACTGCATGTGGAAAAGGTTCTGATAAGCAGCTTAGTGTCACAACTAGGAGGGAAAAGTTTCGTAAAATGGTAAAGGAGTACCTAGCTGACAATGTCAACGTCCTCAGCGATCCCTCTGTGCCTTATAATTATTGGGTGTCTAAGCTGGACACGTGGCACGAATTGGCGCTCTACGCCTTGGAGGTGCTGGCCTGCCCTGCCACCAGCGTTTTGTCGAAGCGGTTATTTAGTGCAGCTGGGGGCATAATAACTGCTAAGCGCATCCGCCTGCCAACTGAAAATGCTGACGCTAATCAAAATGAACAAGGCCTGGATTGCCCCTGACTTTGCTACCCCACCAGAGGAAAGCGGCTGAACATAAAGGAACTTTAAATGTGGCTTTTAACCCCTTCCTCTTCTCGTCCTCTTCCTCCATCATATCAAACTGCTTATTAGGCTGCCCTCGCCTTTAAATATTTAAGAGGTTCACCAGCAGGCCCTCACCCCTAATTTTTGAACCAAAAAATTAACCTCACTCTGGTCCTCCTCCTGACATATTGACACAAGAACCTGTCTTGCGCCGCCCTCCAAACTGAGACATGAAGCTAGGAGTTTTGGATGACTTTGTTTCTTGTGCTCTGCCAGCAGACACTGTTTCACCGCGCCCACCATGCACCAGCAGCACGCTCACTTCCCTGTCCCTTACTGCTCGCCTTGCGCATACTAAATGGTATATATGCAAGTTTGTCAAAAGTACAGTTGCGCAGATTTTTTTTTAGTGTATGAGCAGAAAAATTTCACCGATTGAGCAAACGTTATGCAGCAGGCGCAGCACAGGTAATGTCACATACATGTGCAGGACAATGTATGTTTCTCATATGTACCTGACATTTATTGCGTTTCTTTCTGCAGTTAATCACGGTGACATTACATGTGCTGGACAAAGTATGTTTCTCCTATGTACCTGACATTTATTGTGTTTATTTCTGCCACTAATCACAGTGACATTACATGTGCAGGATAATGTATGTTTCTCCTATACACCTGACATTTATTGCGTTTCTTTCTGCTGCTAATCACGGTGACATTACATGTGCAGGACAATGTATGTTTCTCTTATGTACCTGACATTTATTGCATTTCTTTCTGCCGCTAATCACGGTGACATTACATGTGCAGGACAATGTATGTTTCTCCTATGTACCTGACACTTATTGCTTTTCTTTCTGCCGCTAATCACGGTGACAGTACATGTGCAGGACAATGTATGTTTCTCCTATGTACCAGACATTTATTGCGTTTCTTTCTGCCGCTAATCACCGTGACATTACATGTGCACGACATTGTATGTTTCTCCTATGTACCTGACATTTATTGCGTTTCTTTCTGCCGCTAATCATGGTGACATTACATGTGCTGGACAAAGTATGTTTTTCCTATGTACCTGACACCTATTGCGTTTCTTTCTGCCGCTAATCAGGGTGACATTACATGTGCAGGACAATGTATGTTTCTCCTATGTACCAGACATTTATTGCGTTTCTTTCTGCCGCTAATTACGGCGACATTAGTAATGTCGCCTTCAATAGCCACAGAAAAAAATATACCAGATTTCTGTTATTTTGGATACACAAATGTTAGACAGCAGACACTGAAAAGGTGGTGTTTAGGTCAGGCAACCTTGCGCAATTTTTAACCCACCACAAAAATAATATATTGCAGCCAGATATAACAATGGACTTTTGTGTCTTTTGAACAGAACCACTAGCCCTGCCTAGCCAAATCCTATCCCTACACTATATGTGCCTCCTTGCACAAATGTTATACAGCACATGCAAAAGAGGTACTGCGGACGTAATTAACAGCAGAAAAAAATAGCAAAGGATGTCAGGTATATAGTATACAGAGAGTAATACACCATGCACCAGCACCTTAAAATATATAGATATATCCTCAATGGCTCCAGGCTCAGAGTCTTCAATCGATATATAACAAAAGATAAGGCAGCACACCAGACTTGTGAAAAAAGTCGTGGATCCTTTATTCCATGCATGTTGCATGGAATAAAGGATCCACAACTTTTTTCACAAGCCTGGTGTGCTGCCTCATCTTTTGTTATATATATATATATATATATATATATATATATATATATAATATATATTGCAGCAAGATATAAGAGCCCTTAAAAGGCCTTTTGGGTCTTTTCAAAAGAAATATTATCCCTGCCTAGCGTTCTTCTCTCCATACACTCTGTCCCTCCTTGCAGCAGCTCTCCCTGACTCTGTATGAGCCGGTCACATGTCACCGGTTGCTTTATAGCACCCGATGACGCGTTCCCAGTAATCCAATCAGTGTAATGCCAGTAGTAAACATGGCTACTGGCATTACAGTGAATGCCAATACCTCCTTGCACGCTAATTGGCTAAATAGCGTGCGGGGAGGGGACTTGAGCATGGCGCTCGAGCACACGCGGTGTTCGGCCGAACCCGCGTGGACCTGAGCGCCGCCATGTTCGGCCGAATACCATATTCGGCCGGACATGTTCGCTCAACACTATTCAGTTTCAATCAACTCAGTTGCAATCAATGTCAATATACTGTGCAGCATTATTTAACACATTGAACTTCATTAATATACAGTACCACTTCCATTCAATGCATTGTATTACCATTGCAAATTGTCAGTGCAATTGAATTTGTCTGTAAAGTACAATAAAAACACTTGTAATTTTGCCACCTTTTAATAATCTGTCTACCAAACCTTTGACTTTTCATTTTTAGAGCTTATAATAAAATGTCTAGTCAATCACAGTCTGGAAAACAAACGACCCATACCTCAACACCCAAGAGTCTGAATGTGATTGGCTACACCTCACATCCGGCCAGTCGCAGTAGTAACAGCAGGCCACAGTTCTCCCTCACTTCTGGTAGGCACCAGAGTATTAGTGAGGACAATGAGAATGACGTTGTGAACTGGATGGCTCACTCCTCCTCTTTGTCACAGCAGGATGATGATGTCACCACTAAGTCTGACACCGTGCCTTTGAGCCAGGGCTCAGAGCCTACCTCCTGCTTCTCCTACTTTCAACCCCAGAGAAGCCTTTCACTTGCATCCTGCGAGATGGCTTCTTTTTTCCTAAGAAGAGCCAACAACACCCCATGTGCTATGATGACTTGCATTCGGACGGGCATAAGGGGTAGATTCAGGGGACCCCATGCATTGCTGTTTTGGTGGTAGTGATAGTGGTACTTGTAGCCAAGGTGGTGGTGAGGGCAGTGGTCCCTATGACAAAAAGTTGCACTCAGGGCAAAAACAGTGGAGAGAATTTGGAAAAGGGTCAAGGAGTCCACAATGACATATCAGTCTGATACATGTGGTGATTGTGTCTTGGACAGGACCTGGGAGCCAGATCAGGGTGCTGAGGAGGTGACATTAGAGGAGGAGTGTGAGAGAATAAGGATGCACCCTTAAGTGGATCTTCATGTGAACATATGAAACACACAGGTGGCATCAGTCCAGTGTTAGGACTTTATAGACTGTTAATTCTGGTAGTACTAACTCCAGCCTACAGGTGCCGCTATGTCCCTAGAGAGCAGGACTGTGTTCTGGAACAGCAGGAAACAGGAAGTTAAGTAAGTGGCTCCAGGAGAGAAAAGGCCTGGGAAAGCTGGGTGCATGTGGGGAGAAGAGATCCTTTGGATGTGAGGACGTGTCCCCAGAGTTCCCTTACTGCAAGGGAGGAAGCCCTGCTGTGAGTGAGCAGCACTGGATGTTGGAGTCTGCTGGAACCTGATTATAAGTGATCCTGAGTTACCAGAGGAAGATCCCCTGTTCCCCTGTGATCGCATCTGAGAGAACAGGTACCGGGTACGGCAGAAGGAACTGCGTGCACGCTATAGTTACAGATATTGTTTTGGCGCCAAAGTAGTTTCCGTGTGTAGGCCTACATGTTGCGTGGACTCTGCACCACAGTAAGACTTGCAGGCTCTGCTGTGGGTGCCATCGGTTAGGTGTTCTGTACTTGCTGCACAGTAAAACTTGCAGGCTCTGCTGTGTCAGCCAATGGGTAGGTTCACCTGGATAGACAGTGTCAGTGACTGTGCACCTGGAGTATGAGGTATCCTTGTTCTTGTGTTGTGAGGTTACCTTAGTCGCATTCTAGTTGTTATTACTTCTGTAATATTGTGAGTTGCATTCATTTTTGTAACCTGTGAAACCCTGTCCTGCACCACTGACAGTTCACACCTGCAGACATAACCACGGGTTACATAAGTTAGTGGGGTTCACATAGATCTGGCAGCCAGACTCTGAGTCTGCCATTGGGATAACATATACTACATATACTACAGGTGGCGCAGTACTGGGTGTGTACTTTAAGATTGTTCATTTATCCTTTACTGTGATATCTGTGCCAGGTTTCATATCAGACCCTGTTAAAAGCAAGGTTATAAAGTTCTTTTGGTTGCTTCCGTCCTTTGTATATGGCTTTGCTGTATTCTGGAGAGGCCTCCCCGTCCTCGAATTACAACTGGACGGTGGCCGAGGTGGCAATAAAGAGCAGAGGCAATGTATAGCCAAAACTAGGGATGAGCGAACCGAACCGTAACGAACCAGATTCGTTACGAACTTTACCGAACGTTCGGTTCGTCCCCGAACCGAACTTTCGTCAAGTTCGTATGAATCAGGTTCGTAAATAAAGTTTACTTTTTCCACAGAATAGACCAGGATACAAGGGATTATTTATGACTCCTACAATCCCTTGTATCCTGGTGTGACCCTCGTGTCAAACCACCCTTTTGGGAGGAGAATGGCCGAGATGGGTAATAATCTGGTTCGTTACGGTTCTGTTCGCTCGTCCGAACGAACGTTCGGACGAACGAAAGCGAAAATAATAACTTATTATTTTCGTTCGTCCGAACGTTCGTTCGGACGAGCGAACAGAACCGTAACGAACCAGATTCGTTTAAGAACTTTTAAGACGAATCTGGTTAAAATAAAAACGGCATATCAAATGCGTACATATTCAGTTAAGTAGCGTACCTTTGACAACGCTAGACTGTATGTTCGTTATTTGTGCGGGAATGTTCGCATTAGCGTACGTATTAGTGTAGATTCTCAAATATGCGTATATTCGTTCGTATAAGGTTCGTTTTAGGTTCGGTTCGTACGAATCCGAACTTCAAGAAAGTTCGCCGAAGCGAACCGAACCGAACTTTTCAAAAGTTCGCTCATCCCTAGCCAAAACCTATAAAAAAAACTGCCAGGGCCAGATCTGCATCTACTTTGGCCAGCTTGGGAACTGCTGATGCCACTGGTACTGTGGGAACAGGCTCAAAACGTGCCAGACCTAAGCCAAGCTCGGCTGCTGCTTGCTTTGTGTGAGTATGTCTTGTATGGCATTTTTTCCTCCACAAGGCTGGCACACAAAATCACTGCCATGTGCAATATCTGCAGGATGAAAATAAGCCATGGACATTCAAACAGAAACATGGGTACCAGGGCTGTATTGTAACACACGAGGCGGCAACAACAGATTCAGCAAGAAAATAGAACTGACAAGCATTCAGAACAAGACTGTCGTCTTTCTCCCAGTCTTCTTTGTGGCAGCCAGGCCGCATTCCTAAGCAGTATAGTGTACTTGTCATCATTATCAGCTACTTCTCCTCATGCTTAGGCTCCTGCTGCTCCTTGTCCTTCGCTTCATCGTTAGACTTCGTTGATGAATTTAGTGGATATGAAAAAAAAATTTGTGACCAGCTAACTGCTGAACTCTCTCCGGGCCAACTTTTTGGTGGTGCATTTACTTCTGTACTACTAAGTGGATTCCGTTGCCTCTAGGGAACTAATGTCATGCGCTTAGCCTTTATGGAAGATAACTAGATGCCATTTTTCCTCCAAAACAGCCATCCCTGTCTTTTTATTTAAAGATTAGGAAAAGAAGATCTGCTATAGAGATAACTAGAGATGAGCGAGCACTAAAATGCTCGGGTGCTCGTTATTCGAGTCAAACTTTTCCCGATGCTTGGGTGCTCGTTTCGAATAACGAACCCCATTGAAGTCAATGGGAGACTCGAGCATTTTTGCAGGGGACCAAGGCTCTGCCTAGGGAAGGCTCGGTGAAAACCTGGAAACCTCAGAAAATGATGGAAACACCACGGAAATGGACAATAAACAGCAGGGGCAGCATGCATGGATGCCTCTGAGGCTGCCTAATCCCACCATTACCCCAAATTCTCAGGCAACAGCCTGGTGGTTACCCTCATGGCAATTGTGCTCACCCAGACCAAGAAAGGCGAGGCAAATACCCATCACATGTTAGGGAAGCACCCAACTAGGTGCAACGAAGGTCCATCACCGCCTGCAGGTGACACCACTGCTCATGCTGGCACTGCTGTGCTATCCCCCTCCCCACGACGCAGGCATAAGCCTGACACATCATGGTGACAGCGTAGTGACACCAACAAGTGACCAAGTTAGATTAAGGTAGCAGTCAAATGTCTGTAGGCGAGCCTCCAAAAAATTTGTTTTGGAGTGTCCGAACGTGACCCTCCTAAAAAATTATTTAGGAGTGTCTGTAGTTGACCTTTCTGTAAAATATTTTATTTGTTTTCCCTGTTATTAGTTAATGTACAACCCATGGCTGGCATGGTGGGAATATATAGGTTTTGCGTCACAGACGGTCCACTGCACCGTTACATTTTCTTCATCATTGCCAATTACTTTTTCACTAACTGTTGTCTGGCAATGATAAAGGGTAAGGTGAATCCACTGCGGAAGAAAAGTGTCATCCTCCTACAATTCTACACTTGCTCTCAATTGAAAAGGGGATGTTCTCGCCGTGGCCTTCCTCATAGTGGCCGCTTCTGCGGACGACACAGGTGGTGTACCTACTGACAGCCTGACCGAACACGATGGCAGACGGGGAGACACTCCCTCATGTAAAATTGTTTAGGAGTGTCTGTAGTTGACCCTTCTGTAAAATATTTTATTTGTTTTCCCTGTTATTAGTTAATGTACAACCCATGGCTGGCATGGTGGGAATATATAGGGAAGCACCCAACTAGGTGCAACGAAGGTCCATCACCCATGCCCATGCTGGCACTGCTCTCCTATCCCCAGCCACACGATGCAGGCATAAGCCTGACATAGCATGGCGGTGACACCAACAAGTGACCAAGTTACATGAGGTTTCAGGTGAGCCACCCAAAAATTTAGCGAGACGCAGCATGGCGGTGACAACAGAGTGACCGAGTTAGACTGAGGTAGCAGGAGGTGAAGTATCCTCCAAGTGGGCAGTACATGAGCGGCCCCAGGGTCAGACTCGGTCAGAGTATGTGAAATGTTCAGAGTGGCCGAACGCCGGGCTCGACGAAGGATCCGTTTCGGGTTATCGATTGTCGAAATGTTGGCTGACATCAAATTTAGTATCTGTTCTTATCAGTTGCTGTGGCTGTTGGTGGTAAAGTGGTGAGCATAGCTGCTTCCCAAGCAGTTGACCCGGGTTCGATTCCTGTCTATCGCAGGAGGCAATTAAAAGAAGAACCAAAAAAAATCAGTACAATATCTAATACGTCCCCTACCCGGGTAAATTGTTTGGAGAGAGGGCCTGTAGGTGGGGGGCAGGCTGTGGGGAAGGAGGTTGAGCTGGAAGAGCCAGAGGAGTGCCCCCTGGGCTAGCGTGTGTGGTGGTGACAACAGCCGGATGGAGTTCGAATGACGACGCAGGACCCCAACTTAAAAATTTAGCATCAACCGGTACAATTGTCAATTATGAGCTCGATCAAGTGTGGCATTTGTTCTTTGTATTCTTCTCAGTTTAATACCGTATATGGCAGCTATCCGGAAAAATAGTTTGGAGAGAGAGAAAGATAGGAAACAGACGTAAATTGTTTGGAGAGAGGGCCTGTAGGTGGACCTCTGGAAAAATTGTTTGGAGAGAGGGCCTGTAGGTGGACCTCTGGAAAAATTGTTTGGAGAGAGGGCCTGTAGGTGGACCTCTGGAAAAATTGTTTGGAGAGAGGGCCTGTAGGTGGACCTCCGGAAAAATTGTTTGGAGAGAGGGCCTGTAGGTGGACCTCTGGAAAAATTGTTTGGAGAGAGGGCCTGTAGCTGGACCTCTGGAAAAATTGTTTGGAGAGAGGGCCTGTAGGTGGACCTCTGGAAAAATTGTTTGGAGAGAGGGCCTGTAGGTGGACCTCTGGAAAAATTGTTTGGAGAGAGGGCCTGTAGGTGGACCTCCGGAAAAATTGTTTGGAGAGAGGGCCTGTAGGTGGACCTCTGGAAAAATTGTTTGGAGAGAGGGCCTGTAGGTGGACCTATGGAAAAATTGTTTGGAGAGAGGGCCTGTAGCTGGACCTCTGGAAAAATTGTTTGGAGAGAGGGCCTGTAGGTGGACCTCTGGAAAAATTGTTTGGAGAGAGGGCCTGTAGGTGGACCTCCGGAAAAATTGTTTGGACAGAGGGCCTGTAGGTTGACCTCCGGAAAAATTGTTTGATGAGTGGGCCTGTAGGGGGCCCTCCTGAAAAATTGTGGTAAAAAGAGTGCCAGTTGGACCTCTAAAAAATGGCGTTTTTTTGGTCAGCGTTAGGCAAAGACGACAAGGAGGAGGAGGAAGAGGAGGAGTAGGAGGAGTAGAGAAGAGGAATCGGATACATAAGTTATTTAAATCTTTAGCTGCTTTCCCCCGGAGATTTGAATTCTGGTGAAATCCAGGCTTTGTTCATTTTAATAAGCGTCAGCCTGTCAGCGCTGTCAGTTGACAGGCGTGTACGCTTATCGGTGATGACGCCACCAGCTGCACTGAATACCCGCTCTGACAGCACGCTAGCGGCAGGCAGGCCAGCACCTCCAAGGCGTACAGCGCCAGTTCAGGCCACGTGTCCAGCTTTGAAACCCAGTAGTTGTATGGAGCAGAGTGATCGCTAAGGATGTTGGTATGGTCAGCTAGGTACTCCCTCACCATCTTTCTGTACAGCTCCCCCCTACTCTGCCTAGACTGGGGACAGGTGACAGTGTCTTGCTGGGGTGACATAAAACTGGCAAAGGCCTTGGAGAGCGTTCCCCTGCCAGTGTTGGACAAGCTGGCTGTTCGCCTCCTCTCCCCCACTACTTGGCCCACAGAACCATGCCCTCTGCCGCTAGCGGCGTCAGATGGGAAGGATTGTTTCAGCTTGTGCACCAGGGCCTGTTGATATCTATTCACTCTCAGACTCCTTTCCTCTGCAGGGATGAGAGTGGAAAGGTTCTGCTTGTACCTTGGGTCCAGGAGAGTGAACACCCAGTAATCGGTGTTTGAAAAAATGCTTCTAACACGAGGGTCACGGGATAGGCAGCCTAACATGAAGTCTGCCATGTGCGCCAGAGTCCCAACACGCAAGAATTCCCTCTCCTCACTGGCTTGACTCTCCATTTCTTCCTCCTCCTCCTCCTCCTCCTCCTCCTCTTCAGCCCATACACGCTCAAGAGTTAAGAAGGACTGAGCACTGGTACCCTCTTCTGTCTCGCAGAAATTCTCCTCCTCTTCCTCCTCATCCTCATCCCCCTCCTCCGATACGCGCTGAGAAACAGACCGGAGGGTGCTCTGGCTATCAAGCGACATATCTTCCTCCACCGTCTCTTGTGACAAGCGCAAAGCATCCGATTTCATGCTGAACAGTGAGTTTTTCAACAGGCAAAGCAGCGGGATGGTGAGGCTGATAATGGCGGCATCGCCGCTGACCATCTGTGTTGACTCCTCAAAGTTGCTCAACACCTGGCAGATATCAGACATCCACGTCACTCCTCATTGTAGACTTGAGGAATCTGACTGACCTGACTACCAGTTCTGGTGGAAGTTGACATCTGGCAGTCTACAATCGCTGTGCGCTGCTGGTAAACTCTGGATAACATGTTTAATGTCGAATTCCATCTCGTGGGCACGTTGCACAACAGTCGGTGAGCGGGCAGTTGTAGGCGGCGCTGCACTGCCCTGAGAGTGGCAGCATCTGTGGTCGACTTGCGGAAATGCGCACAGATGCGGCGCACCTTGGTGAGCAAATCAGACAGATTGGGGTATGTCTTGAGGAACCGCTGAACTATTAGATTGAACACGTGGGCCAGGCATGGCACATGTGTCAGTCTGCCAAGTTGCAGAGCCGCCACCAGGTTACGCCCATTGTCACACACAACCATGCCTGGCTTGAGGTTCAGCTGTGCCAGCCACACATCGGTCTGCACCGTGATGCCCTGTAACAGCTCTTGGGCGGTGTGCCTTTTGTCACCTAAGCTCAGCAGTTTGAGCACCGCCTGCTTGAGCTACCGACTGAAGGCGCCGTGCCCACGGATGGTAATTCGGTGGAGGAGGAGGGTCGGAGGAGGAGGCATAGTACGTCTGAGAGACCGTGACCGAGGTAGGCCCCGCAATACTCGGTGTGGGCAGTACATGAGCGACCCCAGGGTCAGTCTCGGTCCCAGCCTCCACCAAGTAAACCCAATGTGCCATCAGTGAGATATAGTGTTCCTGCCCGGCAGCACTTGTCCACGTGTCCGTGGTTAGGTTGACCTTCTCAGAAACAGCGTTGGTCAGGGCACGGATGATGTTCTGTGACACGTGCTGGTGTAGGGCTGGGACGGCACATCGGGAAAAATAGTGGCGGCTGGGGACCGAATACTGAGGGGCAGCCACCGCCATGAGATTGCGAAAGGCCTCGGTCTCTACCAGCCTATAGGGCAGCATCTCCAGGCTCAGCAATTTGGAGATGTGGACGTTGAGGGCTTGGGCATGTGGGTGGGTGGAACTGTATTTCCTCTTGCGCTCCAGCGTCTGCTGTAAAGACAGCTGAACACTGCGCTGGGACACATTGGTGGACACTGTGGAGGATCGCGGAGGCGAAGGTGTGGTTTTCCGGCGGGAGGCGCTCGTGCCGAGGTCCTGGGCAGGGGGTTGACTAGCAGAGGCAGCGAGTGATGCAGGGGGTTGACTAGCAGAGGCAGCGAGTGACACAGGGGAAGGAGCAGTGTTGTGACCCGCAGGAGGTGGTGAACGGCCTTGGTTCCATTGAGTGGGGTGTTTAGCACTCATATGCCTGCGCATACTGGTGGTGGTTAGGCTAGTAGTGGTGGCACCCCTGCTGATCCTGGTGTGGCACAGGTTGCACACCACAGTCCGTCAGTCATCCTCACTTTCTTTAAAGAACCTCCAGACTTGCGAACATCTAGGCCTCGCCACGGGAGCTTCACTACGTGAAACAGTTGCTGCTAATGCACCAGCTCTGGCCCTGCTTCTCCCTCTGGCCACACCACTGCCTTTTCCAACCTGTTCTGGTGCAGCACTCGCCTCCGCCTTAGAGGCACTGTCTTCACTCGGCTTATCAACCCAGCTTGGGTCAGTCACCTCGTCATCCTCCGATTCCTCAGTCTGCTCCCCCCTCGGACTTCCTGCCCTGACAACAACTTCACCACTGTCTGACAACCGTGTCTCCTCATCGTCTGACACTTCTTTACAAACTTCTTCCACTAAGTCAACATTGTCATCATTATCATCATCACCCACAGACTGCGACAGTTGGAAAACTTGGGCATCAGGAACGAGGTCAGCAGCAACCTGAGAAGTGGTTTGTGACTCTGGGAAGGGTGCAGAAAACAGTTTCTGAGAGTATGCCGGATCGCATTCCAAATTTTCCTGGGAGGGGGCAGACTGGGGGGAAGGAGGTTGAGATGGAGGAACCAGAGGAGTGCTCCCTTGAGTAACGTGGGTGGACTGCGTGGAAAACTGACTGGTGTACAAATTACTTGAAGCATTGTCCGCAATCCACGACATCAGCTGTTCGCACTGTTGTGGTTTCAACAGTCCTCTACCACGTGTCCCTGTAAGTTGAGACATGAAGCTAGGGAGTGTAGCTCTGCGGCGTTCCCCTGCTCCCTCATCAGCAGGTACTGTCTCACCCTGCCCAGGACCACGGCCTCTGCCCCCTGCAGTAATTGAATGCCCTCGTCCTCGACCCTTAGCCCTGGGGTTCAATATTTTCTGTATATGTGTATTATATAAAAAAAAAAAAATAAATGGGCCTGCTGTACTGAAACCCACAAACTTGTTCAGTCTGGTTTAATTAAGTTACGTACAGAAAGTGTCACCTGGACAGAAAATACGGATTTTAGTGAGTGGACAGCTGAACTGTGACACACAGAATGGTTCCACGCAGCTGTGTGAAATGGATTCGTATCACTGAGATAAAACAACAAAGAAACTATTCTTTTTATATATTTTTTTTTTTATATTTTTTTTTTAGTTTTGTTTTTTTTGGAACGTGACATGCAGAAACTATCGTAGACCTAACTCACACCCTGCTGACGGTGGCTATTTTAAATGCGACCCAGACAAATGTCGCACAGAGATTTTTGTGATCAAGCTATATACGTGAGAGCAAAAGACCTTGTTGGATTAAGTGACGTACAGAAAGAGTCACCTGGACAGAAAATACGGATTGTAGTGAGTGGACAGCTGAACTGTGACACACAGAATGGTTCCACGCAGCTGTGTGAAATGGATTCGTATCACTGAGATATAACAATAAAAAAAAAAGCTGCACTACTAGTGCCAGCCAGCCAGCCAGCCAAGCCAGGAAACAAAAAAAAAAGTCTTGTAGCCCTTAGAAGGGCTGTTGGGTTCTTTTCAGATCACTCCTGCCTAACAAAGAACTAAATGCAGGCCCTAACACTCTCCCTGAAACGCAGCAGCTCTATCTCTAACGACATCCAGACAGCATCTGAGCCGAGCACCGCGGGCAGTCACTAGTATATTTTATGGTCACCTGATCAGGCCAGCCAACCCCTGCTATCGACATGTAAGGGCCCCACGTGATGCTGGGTGTACCGCAGAGTCTCCTGGCTTGTGATTGGCTGAGTTTATAGACGCCAAAAATGCACAATGCGGAAGTTGCCATTTCCTCGAGCATGGTGAGATACTCGTCCGAGCAGCGAGCACTTACGAGTACTGTAATACTCGAACGAGCACCAAGCTCGGACGAGCATGCTCGCTCATCTCTAGAGATAACATACAGTAGTAACATAGGGGCACGTTTATTAAGACTGGCATTTTTGACGTCAGTCGCCCTGTGCTGGTGGTAGATCCGCCAGAAATATGAAGAGGCGCCGGGCTCTTCATAACTTCGGCGGATCCACTGCCGCTTCTAAATGTAAGACAGCTTCCTAGCTGCCGTACATTTAGACCATTTCTATGCCTAAACCAGGCGTTTAAAATGATGAATGAAATGGGCCTGGCGTCCTGTCCCCTTTCCCTCTTATGCCACGCCCGCTTTTTTAGACCTGGTGTGAGCAGGGAGAATTAAAGATTGTGATGTAAAGGGCCTTTTTGCGGCAATCAGCACCAAAATGGGAGAATATTTTCCTGTTGCTGAAAGGGATGCATACATTGTGCACACAGCCTTCAGTTAACAGATGCGTGCTGCACGTGTAACTGATCAGGAGGAGTCCCGCAGAGTCACCCACCTCCCACCATCTCTGCTACCACATGAAGCAGCAGCCAATTCAGAGTCATTAACATGATGGAGAAATCTTTCCATGTGGTGCACCTGGCTGACTCAAATCACGAAACTAAGATGTACTGCCTTTACACCTAGGTTCAGTCCTACCTGGACTCTGGTCTTTCTCTGGTGCATACCATGTTCACTGGCCCCATTGGACTTTTGGGCAGGCAGATTAGAATGGTGGCTAGAACTGGCAGTATGCTCTCACTGTAGAGTGTTTTCAATTTGGCAGGTGGCATTATGACACCCAAACTGACAATGAGGCTGACGAAAAGATCTGCCCTTGCTGCCGCATCAAGCCACTGCCACTGCCTGCCTAGCATCATGTTCTATATCATATAACTGCTGCCATCATGTCACTGCCTGCCTACCATCATGTTCTATATCATATAACTGCTGCTGCCATCATGCCACTGCCTGCTTACCATCTTTTTCCGTACCGTATGGCTGATTCTGCCTCCATCATCCCACTGATACTGTCTGCCTGCTACTATCAATTTATATACCATATGGCTACTGCTGCTATCATCATGCCACTGATACTGTCTGCCTGCTACTATCAATTTCTATACCATATGGGTACTGCTGCTGCCATCATGCAGTGTACCTGCCTACAATCATCAACTAACACCAATAAGTAACACACACTGTAACTTATGTATAGGGTTTGGAGGCTACACTGGTCGGTATTATACTCTTTTACGACCCTGTATGGATTTGACTGTTTACTAGTTACTAGATTGGCACTTGCACCGCATATACAAGTTTGTATATTAACTGTATTTTTTACTACTCCATAGTATGTCATGTCTGTACATGTCTTTATACAAATAAACCTATGGTCCTGTGTGCTTCTTATGTAATTATTTTTCATGCATGCCACCGCCATTGGTTTTAGTGGATTTTATATATACTATATTATGTACTAATAAAGTTGGATTTTTCTATACATAAGTTACAGTGTGTGTTACTTATTGGTGTTGGTAGATTTTGGATACACACACTGCTTTACTGTGGGTGCCTCAGTTGTATTTTGGTGTGTTCTGCCTATCATCATGTTTCATACCGCAAGGCTGCTGCCACCACTGGAGCTGCTACTCTCTGCTGCTAATCCCTCTACTGCTACTTCCATTGTTCGTACTGCCACTTTCTTTACTGCTACAACGCTGTCACTAATACTACTACCCCTAAACAGCAGTACACACATCTACTGACTTGTTTGTTCCATGCTGTTCTCCTACTGCTGCCGCTAGTATTGCAGACCCTTACCACTGTTCTCCAGCTCTTTTCACATCCACACTGTACTGCTGCTGCTCGCAATTAAAAGGGAGAATTTATCCAGGCTCATTAAGAACAAGCCACTGTATCTTCTGAGAATTAACACTTGTGTCTATAGAGACGGGCAGGGACCTGCCCCTGTTAAAGAATAATTATCGGACATTTAGTCCCAACAAGTTACTGTTTTTTCCCAAAAACATTGTGTGTTTAAACACCTCTGCCTCCGATAAGGAAAAATTATTGGAAGGCTTCTAATCTGAAACAAGCATGACCCCTGCGACGGTGCAGTGTGTTTTTAAAAACATTATTTTTAACACCATCAGCCATGCGTTTACCAATAGCTAAATATGTCAATGTCACTCTGGCATTATTTTATATTGCTGTCATTGTGTTTAAGAGCTTAGAAGGGAGAATTGGGGGGAGGGTTAGAAAGAGTATAAATTTGTTAAAAAAAAATAAAACTCTGGCGGGCGGGCTTTTTCGAAACCTGTTGATTTGCCCACCTTTCAGCTCCTCTACTAATTACTCAAGGCTTCCTAACATCTCCCCAGACATCACAGCGCAGCACCTTAAACTCTTCCACGCATACCCTTGCTGTGTAGGCATAGGGGAGGAAGCCTTGGGAGATTAGGAGAGGTGCAGAAAGGTGGGAAAAGTGGTGGGCTTGGGCAACTTTAACAGCAAAGCCCGCCTAGCTTGAGCACTTGGGACAGCAAAGCCCACCCAGCTGGGTACCGTTATTTTGAGAGGAATAAAAGTGTTTTTCCTGGACTTGAAATAAAGACACAGAGTACATACAGGTATGATTGGAATGCGTTTGCAATCTTCTCTGGGGCAATGTTGTTAGTTATATTGGTGAAAACGATGTGATAGACTCCCTTTAACCCTTTGGCGACATTGGACGTACCGGTACGTCCTGAGCACGAGGTAGTTCGTGCTACAGGGCGTACCGGTACGTCTTGCATTGAAACCCCCCCCTGCTCAGTGCAGGGGGGGTTAAATGCTGTAATGGGTGCTGTTTAGGGCACCCAGCCACCCATAGTTAAGGCCTCGGGGGGTGCCGTGCACCCCCCATAAAGGCGATCGCTGTGAATGGCTGGTCTATTCAGACCAGCCATTCACAGCAGGCAAGGGGTACTCGGCGGGGATAGCGCTATTCTAGCGAATCCCCGCCGAGTGTCAGTAATTAAGGGGAGGTCAGGGTGTCCCCCCCGCCCCCCTGATTAGCTGTGGGCAGATGGGTGGGCAGATGGGCAGGCGGGGGGGGAGACCTGCAACGTGCGGGCGGCTGCCGCGAGTGCCGCCCGCAACGATCTTTCAGTATGGCTGATAGTTATTCAAGCAGAGTATCAGCATACAGCTGATACTCTGCTTGAAACTGCTGACATCGGTGCTGGCACCGATGTCAGCAGTTTAACCCCTTCCATGCCGCGGTCCGTAGGGACCGCTGTATGGAAGGGGTTAACAGGGAGGAGCGCTCCCTCCCTCTCCCATCGGCGCTGCGGTGCGCTGGCAGTGCCGATGATGTGGGCAGATGAGAGGGAGGAAGCTCCCTCTCCCTTCCATCGGGACGCTGCTCTGCTGTGGCAGCGTCCCGATGGTTACCATGGCAACCAGACGCTTTCGTCTGGCTTGCCATGGAAGCCTGTTCAAGCTCCTGCTAAAGGCAGGAGCTTGAACAGGCTATAAGAAAATACACTGCAGTACACTATACAGTGTACTGCAGTGTATTGTAAAATACCAGACCCACTGGTTCTTGAAGAACCAAGTGGATCTGAGTCAAGAAAGTGGAAAAAAAAAAAAAAGTTAAAAAAAAGTTAAAAAAATTGATTAAAATAAAAAAACACACAATACATAAACATGTTAGGTATCGCCACATCCGTAACAATCTGCTCTATAAAAATATTACATGAGGTGGCCCCCCAGGCGAATGCTGTAAAAAAAATTTAAAAAAACTATGGCAAAATAGCCATTTTTTTCCCTCTTCCCTCACAAAAAGTGTAATAGCAGGCGATCAAAAAGGCGTAATTACCCCAAAATGGTATCAATTCAACCGTCATCTTGTCCCGCAAAAAACTGTACCCTACCTGAGACAATCGCCTGAAAACTGAAAAAAATATGGCTCTCTGAAAATGGCAACACAAAAAAAATATTTTATTCTGTTCAAAAATGCATCTAATGTGTAAAACTTTCCAACAATAAAAAAGTTGGACATATTGGGTATCGCTGCGTCCGTAACAACCTGCTCTATAAAAATATTACATGAGATGGCCCCCCAGGCGAATGCTGTAAATTTTTTTTTTAAAAAACTATGCCAAAATAGCCATTTTTTTCCCTCTTCCCTCACAAAAAGTGTAATAGCAGGCGATCAAAAAGGCGTAATTACCCCAAAATGGTATCAATTCAACCGTCATCTTGTCCCGCAAAAACTGTACCCTACCTGAGACAATCGCCTGAAAACTGAAAAAAATATGGCTCTCTGAAAATGGCAACACAAAAAAAATATTTTATTCTGTTCAAAAATGCATCTAATGTGTAAAACTTTCCAACAATAAAAAAGTTGGACATATTGGGTATCGCTGCGTCCGTAACAACCTGCTCTATAAAAATATTACATGAGATGGCCCCCCAGGCGAATGCTGTAAATTTTTTTTTTTTAAAAACTATGCCAAAATAGCCATTTTTTTCCCTCTTCCCTCACAAAAAGTGTAATAGCAGGCGATCAAAAAGGCGTAATTACCCCAAAATGGTATCAATTCAACCGTCATCTTGTCCCGCAAAAACTGTACCCTACCTGAGACAATTGCCTGAAAACTGAAAAAAATATGGCTCTCTGAAAATGGCAACACAAAAAAAATATTTTATTCTGTTCAAAAATGCATCTAATGTGTAAAACTTTCCAACAATAAAAAAGTTGGACATATTGGGTATCGCTGCGTCCGTAACAACCTGCTCTATAAAAATATTACATGAGATGGCCCCCCAGGCGAATGCTGTAAATTTTTTTTTTTTTAAAACTATGCCAAAATAGCCATTTTTTTCCCTCTTCCCTCACAAAAAGTGTAATAGCAGGCGATCAAAAAGGCGTAATTACCCCAAAATGGTATCAATTCAACCGTCATCTTGTCCCGCAAAAACTGTACCCTACCTGAGACAATCGCCTGAAAACTGAAAAAAATATGGCTCTCTGAAAATGGCAACACAAAAAAAATATTTTATTCTGTTCAAAAATGCATCTAATGTGTAAAACTTTCCAACAATAAAAAAGTTGGACATATTGGGTATCGCTGCGTCCGTAACAACCTGCTCTATAAAAATATTACATGAGATGGCCCCCCAGGCGAATGCTGTAAAAATTAAAAAAAAAAAAACGATGCCAAAATAGCCATTTTTTTCCCTCTTCCCTCACAAAAAGTGTAATAGCAGGCGATCAAAAAGGCGTATTTACCCCAAAATGGTACCAATGAAAACCCCACCTCATCCTGCAAAAAATGAGCCCCCACATAAGACAATAGCTCAAAAAAATAAAAATCAATGGCTCCCGCAAACCACTCCATCAAAATCTGTGTTGTAAAATCCATATGGCGCTCCTTCTGTTTTGAGTCCTGCCATGTGCCCCCACAGCAGTTTACCACCACATATGGGGTGTTGCCGTATTCAGGAGAAAATGGGTAACAAATTATGGGGGGGCTTTTCTCCTGTTACCCCTTATGCAAATAAAAAAAATTGGGGCTAAAGCAACATTTTATTGGAAGAAAAAAAATGTTCATTTTCACAGCCAAGTGTTTCCAAATTCCGTAAAATGCTTAGGGGGTCAAAGTGGTCAGTACCCCCTTAATATATTCTTTGAAGGGTGTAGTTTCAAAAATGGGGTCACTTTTTGAGGGTTTCCACTGTAGGGGTACGTCAGGGTCTCTCAATTACAAAATGGTGCCTAAAAACTATTCTAGCAAATTTTGCCTCCAAAATCCGTATGGCGCTCCTTTCCTTCTGACCACTGCCACAAACCCATAGAGACGTTTACCACCACATATGGGGTATTTCTGTAAACTGCAGAATCAGAGCAATGTAAATTGAGGTTTAGTTTGCTGTTAACCCTTGCTGTGTTGCAAGAAAAAAATATTAACATGAATAATCTACGAAAAAAGTGAAATTTTGAAATTTCACCTCCATTTTCCATTAATTCTTGTGGAACACCTCAAGGGTTAACAAAGTTTGTAACAGCAGTTTTTTATAATTTGAGGGGTGTAGTTTCTAAAATGGGGTCATTTATGGTGGGTTTCATTATGTAAGACCCTCAAAATCACTTTATATCTGCATTGGTGTTAAAAAAAAATGGTTTTGGAAAATTTGGTGAAAATTTGAAAAATGGCTTCTAAACTTCTAAGCCTCCTAACGTCCTAAAAAAGTAAAATGACGTTTACAAAATGATGCCAACGTAAAGTAGACATATGGGGAATGTAAAATAATAACTATTTTTGGAGGTATTACGGTGTATTTTGAAAGTAGAGAAATTGAAATTTGGAAATTTGCTAATTTTTCAGAATTTTTGGTAAATTTGGGATTTTTTCATAAATAAGGGTGAAATATATTGACTCAAATTTATGACTGTCATGAAGTACAATGTGTCACGAGAAAACAATCTCAGAATGGCCTGGATAAGTAAAAGCGTTCCAAAGTTATAACCACATAAAGTGACACATGTCAGAATTCAAAAATTTGGCCCAGACATTAAGGCCAAAATGGGCTCTGTCCTCAAGGGGTTAACACCAAGATAGCATTCTCAATGTCAAAGTGACGGATATGGTTATGGGTAAACAGGTGGGGGCCGGTGGAAACAAACAGCCTGATTAATAACACACTGCACTATCAGATTTTTGGTCCAAAAATGATCAATTTTTTGGCTGATGCATTCTTCTCTGTCTTGTGATCTGTAAAATGGTAGATGCCATTTTGATCAATTTGTATGGGACAAATCACACAAGAGGTTCATATTTGCTGAAATTAGATTATTTCAGGAAATTAGTAATGCAGAATCAATTTAATCATCTCTTATCAGCATCTCTAGTAGAAAAAAACAAAGCAATGATATAAAAATTATGCGAAAATATGGAGCTGTATAGTGATTAGAGTTGACTGATGCCGAATTTTACAAAAAAATGTGCTTTGTGACAAATTACTTCATCGCGAATTGCATTTCTATGTAAATAGTGGGTGCAATAACAGGGAATGGCGATTGCGCCGCTTCCCATCTTTGTACCCCTCAGATGCCGCGTCTATAATAATAAAAAGGAAAACAAATTATACTTACCTTATCCATTTGATTGTGAAGAACCGGGCGCCGCCATCTTAATTGAAGATCCAGCGCGAAACGTTGCGCGGCGTGTAATGACGTCACCACACATGGTATTTGGCAGGATCTTCAATCAAGAAAGTGGCGGGCTCTTTGTGCTCAAACGGATGAGGTATGATTTTTTTTTAACCCCATTTCAGGGAAAATCGATCCATTACCACTAGAGATGAGCAAAGTGAGCTTGTAACATCCAAAGTCACTTCGTTCATAACTTCAGATTAATTCTGTATGGAGATCCATACTAGTTTTATAAAACATTATTTTAGTCCCCGTTAATACATAAAGTGCATCTTTGTAGCTATCATTTCCTATACCTTGTATCATTTAGTTGTGCTTGCGGTGCAGACTGTAATAAGGGCCTCAGCAGAGCTGCAGCTTATGCTGACACTATAGGCATTATGGAGTATATGTCTAAAAACCTTTCACTCCCCCAAAGGATTATCCCAGGAGAGGAAATTAGTTCTACCCTGAAGCAAACTACAGTATTAGTGGGCTATTTTAGTTTTCAAGCCCCATTTATGATAAGAGGAATACATACGTAAGGTTCCATACATTTTTCTTGTAACTTGATTTTTAGTAAATAGCTACAGTTCATGAGTCAAAAGAAATATGTAAGAAAGTATATTAGAAACAAAAGAAAACAGCTAAAATGTAAAATTTACATCTGCATGAAGTTAAAGGGGTTGAGCACTATGGAGCACATTTATTAAGACCAGTGTTTTAAAAGTCTGTCTTAATATAGCCCTTAAGCTGGTGGTGGAATCTACATCTACATCTAAAACAGGCGTAGAAAATGGTAAAAGACGAGCCTGCCCTTCCCCGCCCACACCAAGCCCACAATTTTAGACTTGGCGTGAGCAAGGAGAAGACGCATATTGTGGTGCAACTAGAATTAGAATTGTGTTTTTTTTTGCCAATCTCACCTCACAAACAATTTCCCTGTACCCGTTTTACAAGACAAGATATGATAAATTATGGCAAATGGTAAAACAGTGCCATTACGAAATACAACTTGTCTCACAAAAAACAAGCCCTTATCTAGGTGAAAGGAAAAAAAAAAAAACACTGTACGCCCCTGCATGACCTGTCTCCCAATTACTTTTTAGTGGAACAAAAGAAGGGCATGAAAGCAGTGCTAATAAAGTAGTGGATTAAAAAAAGTCTCTTTTAAGCCATGTTGTGCTGTAGCATGACTGTGCATCACTATTAGGTTCAGTTCCTACTTCACTTATTTGGTCAATTACGGGTCAAAAACACAGAACAGGTGCCAATCTTTTCATGATACCTTGTCTGAGAGTAGGATTGGCTACTGATTTTGGCTCGCCATACAGCAACTGCTGGAATTAACTGACCAAAGTATATACTCAGCCTTACAGGGCAATGTTATCATCAGGTGTAATGTACTTAACCACGAAGTGGCCCAAGATTCTACTATACAGTGAAAGAGCTATGTGTCGACATAGATTCATAGATAACCTATTTTGGTAGGATGGTAACACCATGAGCAGTCAATATAGTAGCCCAGTCACAGAGTAGGGAGGGGTGAGTCAACATCAGTGGCTGTAACATTACAAGATGGTGGCAGTAGGAGAAGATGGAAGCAGAGGCAGCAAGTGTGTGGCATCCGGTGGGTAGCAGCATCAGAATAGTAGCTGAAGCAGGTGGCCAGAAGAAACGGGTCTCTTTTCACAAAGTTTTAGTGTAGCACCTAGAATGATCTAGTCTGATGCATCTCTTTTGAGTGGAAAGGTGATTTCTCTTTGAGGTAACAATGAGCACAGCCGCACTAAACACCCGCTCTGATGCCACAGTACTGGCTGGGCAGGAAAGCTTGTCCAGGGCAAACTCGGCCAGTTGCGGTCACAAATCAAGTTTGGCTGCCCAGTAGTCCAGGGGATCTTGGATCGGGGGGGGGGGGGGGGCAGGGTGCAGTCCAAATATGCCACCCTCTGCTGGGTCAGGATCTACTCCATGTCCTGATGTTGCTGCTGGTAAGTGGTTTCTTTAGTAGGCAGGTGAAAAAAAGTGCTCATTAAAGACCCCAGACTTAAAGGGAACCTGTCATCAACTTTATGCTGACTGTACTGAGGGCAGCATAAAATAGTGACAGAAATGCTGATTTCAGCTGTGTGTCTCTCTTGAGCTAAAAGTGAGTGGTTGCTGAGAACCAACATCACAAACATTGCAGCCCAGGCCTTGAAAAGAGTCAAATCTACCTGAGAAGAGTCATGGTTATTCATAATCTCCTGCTCTCTCACCCATCTGCTGATGATTGGCAGTTCTCTCCTAGAGAGAAAGGGAGAAAACTAGGTAGAAGCCTGTCAGTCATCATCAAGTGGGCAGGGAAAGCAGGAATTCATAAATATCCATGACTCTTCTCATGAAGATTTGACTCTTTTCCAGGCCTAATCTGCAATGTTTGTGATGTTGGTTCTCGGCAACCACTTACTTTTAAATTATAAATGACAGGCCGCTCATCTGTCTCTACTTATTCTGCTGTTAGTATGGGTAGCATAAATGTGATGACAGGTTCCCTTTAAGTTGCTGCTCCTGCCTCCCAACCATCCTCTGTATACAATTCAATTTTCCTTGTCCTCCTTTTTTCCTCCTTCCTCCTCCTCCAGTTCAGCCCCCACAGGGCTCAGGTGGCCGTGAGATGTAGGCACTATGTCTCCAGTCCCATGGCCAGCCAGATTTATCAGCACCTGCTCCAGGATGTGAAGATGTGGAGTGACATGAAAGTGGCCTACTCAAAGGGCCTGAGTAAACAACACTGTCCACCTGCATTATCAAGAAATTGCTCAAGGCCTTTCTCTGCCCATATAGTCGGTCCAACATGTGGAGGGTGGAGTTTCAATGTGTGGAAACGTCACATATGAGGCAATGTTGGGGAACATCTTTCTGACTTTGCAGAAGGAAGCCACATTTTGCATAGTAGGAGTGGCTGAACTGCATGCACAGCTTGAAGTTGGGTGGAAGACTTCAGAAACTGGGTTGCAACCAGATTAAAGACATGCACTATGCAAGGTGCATGGGTCAGCCCTCCATCAGTGACCATGATTCTGACCTTCAGTTGGAGAGGAGACAGCCAGGATTTTATTTCTTAATGAAGGACAGGGAGCAGTCTCTCCCCGTTGTGACTTTGTTCGCCCAGGCAGGCCAGTTGCAGAATGGTGTGACATCGCCATGCTCTGCAAAGGTGGTATGCTGGAGAACCACTCAGAACTGTGCCTACAGTGGAGGTTGAGAACAAGGTGGACGATGAGGAGGCAGAGGAGGTCATTGATGTCAGAATCACAGCATGCGAATGCGAAGGAGGCATTGACAATCACCTGGCAAGTTGCTGGTGTGCCTGAGCAGGAACCACATTTACTCAGTGGACCATAAAGGACCTATATTTTCCTTTACCATAGTTACAGCTTTACACATTGGGACTGCCATGAAATACAGACACTGACAGATTCAAGGACTGGCCCACCTTCTGCTGTACATATGTATGCAGGTCTGGTACAGCTTTTTTAGAGAAGTAGTGATGGCTGGCGACTCTCCACCTTGACTCTGCACAAGCTATCAGTTCTTTGAAATGTGCAGAGTCACATGTTCAACTTCTGCGCCATTAAATGAGTGCATGCATCATGCTGTTTCTTCGCAATCACCTCTGTGATCGGTTTGTGGCAAAATGCGTGATGAGGAAGAGCATCAGGACTAGTAGACGATGGGAAGGAAACACAACTCCCTTCTGCTGAGGTGGCAGAGCCTTGACTGCTGGAGAAGGGGATCAGGCTGCTGAGAAATGCATCAGGCTGTACCACTACTCGGTTTTCCCAGGCAACTTTATGGTGACGCTCCATGTGTTGATGCAGGGCCTTGGTGCCAACGCTGTCTGCACTTCACCTTCTGCCCACAGATCCTAAATATGGCCACACTGATGTCCTCAAGAAACTTGATGAAAAATCCCACACCGGCGAGTATGGCATTTTATCCACACCACTCTGTGCTAACTGCCTGCTACTGCCTCTATGAAGTCATGCATTGCTAGTTGTTTCCGGACAGGTAGGCTCCTGACTAGCAGTCTACTCTGCGCACTTTTGGCTCTAGATCTCACAGTGCTGCAACCCTGCTGGCTCATGGCCACGCTTGTACATCGCCGGCTTAGCCGTATGCTGCCACCCTGCCCCTGCTGACTCACTCGCAAGCTGCCACCCTCATCCCATGATGATAATGATGAAGCCCCCTCTTCACCCGGGCTCCCACGTGTCACACTAACCATTCTCATGACTGCGTTTCTGACTACTGGTAACACCTGCTCCCACGCAACTGTCATTGCCGCTACTTGGATGCCTACAGGAGGAAGCAGCAGACCTCTCCTCCAAATCTTAGCTGGCCAGTAGCTGCTGATTGTCCTCAACAATATCTTTCTCGCTGAAAAGCGGAGCAGAGGTTACATTACTTACCTAGCAGAAGGAGAAGCAAAGGAAATAGGCAGTTTCAGAACAGATGAGGGCACAGAGTTTGTTCCTGGGTAATGCCAACTAGGTATGGTGTCAAAGGAACACACTGACTCCTGGTTGCAGGTGTCTCATGTCATTTGAGATGATGTTGAAGACTGAGTCAACCATTCCAGGACAAAGGCATTGGTCATCAAAAAAATGAGCGCTGGATGATAGTGGCAGCTCTGGCATGTTGCTGCAGCTACTGCTACCACCCCTTTTTCTTCTGCTGCTACTTCTGCCAGCTCCTGCAACCTTTTTGACACTGCCCATTCCTTTGGAGGGCCCTGGCGACTGTCTGTTGGATATACTGTACTGTAACACTAACTGCATAGGTACTGTATTCAATGTCAATGTGGACACCCCACTAACAGTAGAACAAGACTGTTATTCACCACACTTTGAGAATCAAGGCCTAATAGAACTGTTTATCTATTAAGCAAGGTGGACACCCCAGTAAAGGTAAAATTAGACAGCTTATTCATCCCAATTTGAGAATCGAGGCCTAATGGAATTGCATATCTATTAAACAAGGTAGACACCTCAATAACAGTGAAATTAGACAGCTTATTCACCCCAATTTGATAATCATGTCATGATTAAATTGCTTATCTATCAAACAAAGAGGACACTGTTCAATTAAATAGCTCTGTGCCCTGCACAGGGATGGGTGCAAACGGTGCTGTCTCCTATATATCCCTTCAGCTTCAGATTACAGTCTCTGCAATGTCCCTGCACTTTCCCTATGCTCTCAATGCTCTCCTTATAGTGTGTAAAAACTCTCCCTATGATCTCCCTACACTTACCCTGCACTCTCCCTATCCAATATTCCACAATTAAAGGCTTTTAGCAACACTACCTCTAGCTCTTGTCACATTTCTCCCTATGCTCAGCTCACAGTGAAATGGCGGAGACAATGCGGGATGAAGCTTTTAAAGGGATGTGACATCACAGGAGCTGAATATCTGCTGATTGGCTGTCTGCACAGCATTACAGGTGATCTTGGTTTCTTGGGCTTCTTACTTTCACTTTGTAACACGTGTGGCCTCCATTTTAGGAAAAAAGATTCATTACCATGAAGCGCAAGGAAATTGGGATTCGTTCTGAATGAAAAATTTTTCCTAAACTTCAGATCGAATTCCACTTTTGATGCTTCGATTCGCTCAACACTAGCCGGAAGGAAAAAATGACAATGCAAAAATGAAAACTGTCGTGATCCAGATGGGATTAAAGAGGTATTCCAGAACTATTGATGGCCAATTCTGACTATATATAATCAGTGGGGTCTGACACCCCACAGCCCTGCCAATCTGTTCTTTCAAAATAAGTTGCCTACATAACTACACAGCTCCATCTATTGTGTAGTACGGGGCAAGCAGCCTTCGGTGCTCCAGCTGTACTAAAACTATAATTCCCAGCAGACTCCATTCACTTCTGTGGGACCGCTAGGAAGGGCAGAGCAAGTGGGCATTCTGGGATTTGTTTTGGAGCAACTGGAGTACTGGAGGTTCCCTTCAAGGATTGAGCAAATCGGGTTCGGACTGCTCTGTCCAAACCTGATTCATTCCGAAACTTTGTTAATAATATTCACTCCGTATAGCCTTACAATATATTGGCTCCGCTGAGGCAATTTTCTTATTGCCACCAATAATGCAAGACTTGTTTAAATTTATTCCTCGCCCGTTGCAGTTAGTTTCTGCGCATACATTTAAGTTTCAAAATCCGAATCTGAACTTGGGTTCATTGATGAGCCACAGACCCAAGTTCCTATTCGGATTTTGAAACACTAATGTACTGTATGCACAGAAACTAACTGTAACGGGCTAGGCACAAGTCTGAAAAAGTCTCTATTTACTGGTGGCGATAAGAAGATTCCCTCAATGGAGCCAATGCATCGTAAGGCTGTATGGAGAGCATATTATTTGCAAAGTTTAGGAATATCCGAACCCCCTTTGTTCAACCCTATTGCCTACCCCTGGTATACTAGAAGGAGCTGATAACAGCAGCTCTGCTCCATTGAAGTTAATGATAGGCCATAAATATTAAAATACTGGAATATCTCTCATCTGCAGCAATAATGTTATAGTGGCCAATCTCTTTAAAGAGAACCTGTCCCCACAGAATGCAATGCAATTTGCAGGCAGCATGTTATACAGCAGGAGGAGCTGAGCAGATTGAAAATAATTTTGTGGGAAAGGGTATTTCCGTAAAAAACCTATAATTTATACATTTATTCTCTGTGTAAGTGTGTATACAGAGATGGCTGTCAGTCACTGATAAAACCTACCCTATGAAATCAGAAATAGCAGAGATATAAATGTATAAATTATTTTTTACTTCATCTTTTCCCAAAAAGCTATACTGTATATCAATCTGATCTGCTCCTCCTGCTCTATAACATGCTGCCTACAGATTACATTGCATTTCGTGATGACAGGTCCTCTTTCAGTAACATTGTCATGCGTCAAATCCTAAATTTATTAAAAATGATACATCATGGAAAGTTGTGACCAATAAATCCCACAAACAATTGAACTCATACTAATGGCAGCCATTATCCAAGCTGTAGTTACTGTAGTTTATAGAAGTTGTCATTTTAATACTATGTATGATATGTTAAATTCTAAATGTTATTTTACAAGAATACTCTAGATAATTGTGCTTTAATTTGTCTTGATTTATCTCTAATAATTTGAAGAAACTTCCTGCACAGACCCACTTTTCAGTGTTAACAATCTTTCTTCTATATCTCTAAAATGATAAAAAATCATCTAAGATTAATTTTTGAAGCTTCATTCCCCTACATAGTTTTTAAAGAGACCTTCTAGATTACATCCTAGTTTTACCTCAGCATATGTATGGCAATGACCTGATAATCAAGTTTTTCTCACCGGTGGTTTAGTTGCCTATAATTTATAACTACTCTATCCTTGTTGTAAATAGACAGTCCTCTATGCATCTATGCAGTAACGTCATGGTGAGTCAGTGATAGTTTATACACGGGAGCCAATCTGAAGAGGCAGACCTTCTGGGAGGTAGAGAACAGCAGTCTGAACAAATGATGAAACAGGAGGTGTGTTTCAGACTCCCTGTAGACATTGTAACTAAATTATAGTGACAGATTACTGCTCCACCATTAACGTAGCTGATCTGAAAGGGAACGAAGGAGCAGGATCTGAGAAAAATAAATACCAGTTAAAGGGGTTATCTGGAAATTAATTAAGAACATGAAAATACTAATGAAAAAAATAAAAATCATAGATCATATAGAGCATGACAACCTCTTTCTAACAAAGCTAGAACCAGCCCTGTACCTCACATGGATTCAGAGATCTCCCCATTCATTGCTCTGCCAGATTTATATCAAGCTGACAGCTCAAGGGGAGTGTCTTTCCTGTGGCAGCTAAGGGGGCGTGTCTCAGCTCTCCCTATCACAGCTCAGGAGGCAGTTGAAGGATGAAACTGAGCATGTGTGACCATCTCAGTGAGCAGGACAAAGAAATAAGAAAAATACAAATTGCAGATGGCGCTATACAGATACATTTTTTAGAATAACTCATTTGCTATGCAAAATTTATGATTATATGCAATTATAAAACTATTCAGATCCAGGTGCTGGTTTAAAAACTGTAGAATATTTTTCATTAAAAATATATTCCCAAATACCTTTCATTAGTTATAATGGCTTGTTTTGTCTATTAGCACTGTCCTATTAGCACACAAAACTTGTCCTAATCACACAGCAGGACAAGTTACTTCACAACACTGAGCTAAAGAGCTGCCTCATCCTCCTCTCTGCTCTACTTGTCAATTATGCCTGCAATTTGCATTGCGGCATAGAGGTTCAAATGACTACAAATGGCCAAATTGTGTCCAAGTGTGTAGTGTGTTTTAATTGTAATCCCTCCACACAACAAAGTCTGTATACAAGTAGTAGCAGTTTGTTGACTAAATCTTTGCTCGGCCATGCAGATTCTCTGTATTTTTTACTCCATGGTATTTCTCCTACTTGCTAAGCAGCATGCAGTAAGCTATGAGTCTCTGAAGCTTAAAGTTGTGCACTGGGGACAAGAACACATGGTCTTTGCTTCCTCTCCCTTCAAACCCTCCTTCGGACTCTAGTCCAGACTATCCCTCTAGTCAGGAAGTAGGACGAACCCACTCCTGCCCCTTAAGAGAGGGGCGATCAGGGTGATTAACCTGTTCTGGGCATACATAATATAGTAAAACAATACATTACTCAACAATACAAAATAATTTGCAGATATCCTTCTACCGGGGTACTGTAATGTCTCATCAGACTCATCTATCTCACAGTGCTAGCTCATATTGTGGGGTTCAGCATGTCAGTGCTAAAATCCACACGTCTATCACTACATTATGCTTTCCTCAGTGAGGGCAGCATAGTACAGGTGACAAGACAAAAAAATACTACTTTACAATTTAGCAGTTCATCAGCTTTGAATCACTTTCTATGTAGAAGACAGCAGTTCATCCTGGCAGAGACAGGGGGCAGTACAGGACATGCAGTATCACACTGTACTGCAAAAAGGAGCTACTAGGCAACCAATAATGCTGTTTTAACAGAGAAATAGCTATGTTGATTGGTTGGATTTGAGTCTGTGGCATTATATAATCAATCTTATTTCAACTTACAGTGGCCCAGAAAAAATCATTGAAAATTGAAAATATTGTATATCCTAAGACCACTGCATCTTGAGAGACCACTGTAGTCCCATAAAACATAAATTAGGATATCTGATACATTATCAGCAATATTTATCATATACTAGAGTATAAAGTGTACAAGACCATAGGGTGTAAGATAGTAAATAGCATTATACATAAAGGTACATGCTAAAAGTTGTTTCTTTCCAATTCAGCAAAGGAATTCAGTTCTAGTACAAATCTAAAGTACTTTTAATGGCTGGGAAATGAGTGACAGAGAAAAGAGAGAAATAGAGAGACAAAGAGAGAAAGAGGGGGAGAGAGAGAGAGATACAGAGGGAGAAAGATATATAGAGAGTACATAGCAGGTGTGAGGAATCGTATAGGCCAGGCAATGCTTCCAAAAGAAAAAGTCAATGCTCAACCTATTAAACAGGTCTTAAGGAATAACTTGGATCTGTAGACAGCTATTTTATGGTGATTGCCCTTCATCAGTGCGAGGGAGTACAGATAACTGGCTTGGCTAAGCAAGAGGCCTTGGTCAGGATCTGGTACTAAAACTCAGCCAGAGTAAAGTTCTCTTCCTTCGAAATATGCTGTTTCCACTTCCACTACAGTACCATCAGTAATAAAGGGTCAAGGGACACACACTAAAACAAGTCACTATAACAATTGGCGTAGTGGGCATGATATGATTCACTGTATTAATACTGACTCCTCCACTGCATGTGCATTGAGCTCACCAGTCTCATGCTACTGATTGCTGATTCTCTTACAATGTGCATCTGGAAAAAGCAGAGAGTCAATGAATGGTGGGCAGAGAAATCCAGTAGCTCATGAAAATGGAGGAGCCTAGGCACATCATTTAGAGCTCAAAGCTACACCTAATATATTGTGATTTTATCGAAATTACGGTAAAAAAAGAAAAAAAAAGTAAATGGCACACTGCTATAATCAGAGAGTTTGTCACAACATTTTACTGTTCTAACATAGGGCAGCATAAACCTGATGACAGATTCTCTTTAAACTATATAATTATTGACAGGAAAGCATAGGCTTCTGATGCACATTCAACCTCCTATGGTGGCTAACATCATTAATGCACAGCAATCCTCCAGACACCTGCTGTCCATAAAGGTAGTTCCCCAGTCCTATATTTCAGTTTATTACTTTTTTACTGCTAATACTTTCACTAATTAGAACACATAATTTAGTTTTCATATTTTAAACTGAGTGTAAACCTCAGAAAAACAGCTATTTTGGCTTTAGTGACCAGATAAGAACCATGGGAATCTGCTGAAGGTATCACTTGAATGATGTTCTAAATGTGATGCTGGGAGTAGTAATACATTGTGTGACATGTAAAGGAGGAAAAAAAGAAATAAATTAAATAACAAGAAGGCTTTCCTTGCTTCAGACGAATAAGATTCCTTAATCAATAAATCCTTCCATTCATAGATATATATAGCTGCTCTATGCTTCCCTAATGTGATGCTAATTCTTCCATTCACAGGGATCTTACCGGCAATCCAAGGGCAGAGATATGAAAGACAGAGAGTATATCACTGTATAAAAGCTTCATTAGATTCAATAGAGAAAGGTTTCCAAAAATGTTTTGTTCATCTTCATTGACAATGCATTGAACTCAGTGGAGCACTTGAAGGGGTTTTCCAGTTTCAAAAGGAAAATGGACAACTCAGAGGATTTATGTTTAATATAATATACAAATTATTTTCCTGTCACATCAGGCACCACCTTTCTTGATCTCTCTGCAGGTTTTGTTCTCCCACCTGCAGCAGTGATATTAGACCTGACCACTGCAGGTCTCTTCAGTGCACCAATAAGGCCAGTGATTGGCTGCAGTAGGCACAAGTTGTCAACATGATGTCATTGCTGCAGCCAGGAAAGCAGAACCCTGCAAGGAGAACAGGGGTAGTGGCATTGAATTGTTCAATTAAGTAAAAATGTATTATTTATTACAGGTCAATCCCCTGAGTTGTCAGGGGTCCTTTAATTACATTTGCTTGACATATAGAAAAAAGTTCTTTTTTTGTTCAATTGAGTATACTTACATATGCGTTGGAAGCTCTGTTACACTAAAAAAGCCAGACAACAGACAAAACATTTGTCTGGTAAAATGGCAGACTCCATGTAGGAAACCCGCTTGAACCTATTATATTGAAAGGGGTCCACTATGTGCCATTGCTGTCCATCATCCTGCACTTGCATCACTTTCATTCTACTGCTCCTATGATGGGGCTAAAGTGAATGAGCCCCATGATGGGTCAATATTCTCCACCATGTACAACTATACTAAAGCGAGTACATTGTGCAGAGAAAAAAAAAGGTACCTGGTAACATGATGTGAATACTTTAAAAGTTTGGGATTTTTTTAATTTCTCACCTACTTCAAGGTCTTGCTGTCTTGTTTGCTGTCTGTTTTTTACAACCTGAGGATGAGAACCTGATCTACTCAAATGTTGCTCACATAGCTTTCTGTGTTTTAAATGAATCAGAACATTACATGATCAGGACAAGTTTTCAGCTGGTTAATGTTGACCACCGTTTTCTTATTCAATGACAAGAAACACAGATCTTGAAAATTCTAAGCACTTCAAATACAAATGAAAGACGTTTCAAACCATGAAATGATCCAATAATATGTCAGAAAAATGATACAACTGTAGAAGAGTGTATATGGAATGGTCTACACTCTGGAGTCTCTACTGACTCCATGAAATTGGGGTTCCAGTTCTGGATGAAAGCTATATATTGTTTGCTTTAGTGTAAATTAGAATTAAAGGGGTTTTCAAAGACTTTTATACTGATGAACTATTTATGAGGGCACTTCTTATTGGCTTATTTTTGGAGGGCATCTATGGGGGCACTTCTTATTGGCATATTATTGGGTGGCATCTATGGGGGCACTTATTGGCATATTATTGGGGGCACTGTGGGGGCATCTATGGGGGCACCTCTTATTGGCATATTATTGGGGGGCATCTATTGGGGCATTTCCTATTGGCATATTATTGGGGGGTACTGTGGGGGCATCTATGGGGCACTTCTTATTGGTATATTATTGGGGAGCATCTATGGGGGCACTTCTTATTGGCACTGGGGGGGCACTGTGGGGGCACTTGGTGCATTATTGAGGGCACTATGGTGGCATCTATGGGGACACTTCTTACTGGTGCATTATTGGGGGCACTATGGGGGCACTTTTCACTGGCACATTATTGGGGGCATCTATTGGGGCACTTTTTACTGGCACATTATTGGAGGCAGTGTGGGGGCATCTATGGAGGCGCTTCTTACTGGTACATTATTGGGGCACTGTGGGGGCATCTATGGGGGCACTTTTTACTGGCACATTTGTGGGGGCACTTATTGGTACATTATTGGGGGCATCTATGGGGGCACTTCTTACTGGTACATTATTGGGGGGTACTATGGGGGCACGTATTACTGGCACATTATTGGGGGCACTCGGGGGCATCTACTGAGGCTACAAAGAAGGGTTACTTTATATGGGGGCTCTGTTTAGGGGCATTTTATGTTATATTTATATATTTTAATATGCACCTTGCGTAAATTAGTCAGCGCCGACAGAACCCATCGCTTTGACACAGTGCGGACCCCGGGCCGGATCCAGCGGAAATGGTCCGATGTGAAGTTCAAGTCCCCAGACCGGCTTAATGAAATCCGCGCAGAGATACGACAGGGTGAGTAACAAAATATTTGAAAGGTAAAAACATGTTAAAAAGTTAGTGTACTGTATTCTATATATACCAGTGCCAATAATAAAAAACGTATAGAAGGACAATGTGGGCGTGCGTAGTGCGCTGCAGCAATTTTCTTTCATGCTAGGCCATGCCTCTAACTCCCCCCAAACAAGTGAAGGTATTCTCAGATATGTGGCCCTTCACAGTAATTTGCCTTAGGCTACTTTCACATATGTGGTGGTGATCCTGCAGGCTGTTCTGCAGTATTTGTCCTGCCAATTCCTGGCATTCTTACCGGATAGCAGCTGGATCAGCGCCGTCCCCCATTATTGTTAATGGGGCTGGCCGTTCTCCCGTTTGTGTCAGACAAATGCACTAGTGTGAAAGAAAGTACCCTTAGATATATCCCCCTTCATAGTTAGTGCTTCCTCCTCTTACATACAGACTCACAGACGTGCTCATGCTGCAGCTAATGTGAGTGGGCGATATCAAAAATATTCCCACATTAACGATATTAAGAAATTTATTGCGATAACGTTATATATCGCGATAAATACCTATTTAGAAGAAAACAATGGATATGGCCCTCCTCTAACCCATAATATTTTCGTAGTAGTATATAGTGTTAGTATTAAAAACGGTCGGTCATCGTAATAATTGTGCACGGATTTATGTTGCAGAGCAACGTCAACGATGTCACCGTCAAGGCCGGACAGCCCCTGCAGTACCTTCAGCTTATAGTAAGTGTAAACATATTTAATTTATTTTTAATCTAGGCTACATGGGAATGCAGCTGCAGTGATACAGTAGAGCACTAGTGGTTAGGAATGGGATCCAGACCCAAACTATTCACATGTATCAACATCAGAAGTTACAACTTTTCATTAGAGTTGAATGTAATGCCATTATTTAATGATTTTTGACAGCTGCTGCACCACAGAGGAGCCCCTCTCACCTTCCTCCACAAAAGCGAGAGAGGACCCCACATGCCCCTCCAACACCACCAGCCCAACTTTCAGAGGTAGAAGGTAGGTAAAATAAAAAGTGTAATGGGTGGACCTTCTGTCTCCAAAATATAAGCTAAATTTATGTTTTATCTTTTGTAGCTCCAACCGACAGGGAGGTGTTTTCCCCAGGACCATGGGAAGACCACTCAGTATGGGTGTCCAGTAAGTAAAAACCCCAAACTGATCATGTGTGGCCTTCTCAGTGAGCAGTTCAAAGCAAAAAAAAAATAAATAAAAAAATGGCTCAATTAAAGATACATGTCACTGAAAAACCTGTTCCAGTAGATATACCAAATATATAATGACATGCAATTGCTAAAGTATTCTAATCCAGGTGCTGCTTTGAAAGTTTAGAATTTTTTTCGTGTGACAACCCCTTTAACTGGATCATACTAATTATATTACTGTTTCCACCCCTACAGATATCCCAACTGACTTTGAGGTGGAGGAAGCCTTACGCCCAGTGTCGGACTGGCCCACCAGAGGACTGGAGGAACCTCCGGTAGGCCCCAAGCCAGGAACCTATAGTGCCGTTGCCCCGGCGCTAGCTGCCGACAATCTAAAGTAAACTCACAGTGTTACCTCCGTATGTGCTCTGCCTGAGCCTCTGAGGCACACTCCCTCTGTCTGCTGCGCTGGGAGGAGGAGTGCCAGCTGCCTGCACCACCTGAATAACCAGGGAGTGCATAACCCTGTCAATTACCGATAGGCCCCGCCCTCTTCCCGACAGGAAAGACACCGTGCCGAGCCAGGTCAAGAAGATGGCTGCCGTTATCAGGCTCCCAGCGCTCAGCAGCTTGACCCTGAATTATATCCAGAAAAAGGTGTGCTTATTGTAGAAGTGTCAGAGTCAGTGAGTGACTAACTTGAGTGACAGTCACTCACTGACACCCCCCCCAACCTAGCTTGAACGTACTAACCAAGTTCAAGTCCCCCTCCCTGACCCTGGTCTGAGCCTTCTGACTAGAGATGAGCGAGCACTAAAATGCTCGGGTGCTCGTTATTCGAGTCGAACTTTTCCCGGTGCTCGGGTGCTCGTTTCGAGTAACGAACCCCATTGAAGTCAATGGGAGACTCGAGCATTTTTTGCAGGGGACCAAGGCTCTGCCTAGGGAAGGCTGGGTGAAAACCTGGAAACCTCATAAAATGATGGAAACACCACGGAAATGGACAGGAAACAGCAGGGGCAGCATGCATGGATGCCTCTGAGGCTGCCTAATCCCACCATTACCCCAAATTCTCAGGCAACAGCCTGGTGGTTACCCTCATGGCAATTGTGCTCACCCAGACCAAGAAAGGCGAGCCACATACCCATCACATGTTAGGGAAGCACCCAACTAGGTGCAACGAAGGTCCATCACCGCCTGCAGGTGACACCACTGCTCATGCTGGCACTGCAGCTAAAATCAAGTTTAGTATATGTTCTTATCAGTTGCTATGGCTGTTGGATGTATAGTGGTGAGCATAGCTGCTTCCCAAGCATCTAAAAAATAAATCAGTACAATATCTAATACGTCCCCCTACCCGGGTAAATTGTTTGGAGAGAGGGCCTGTAGGTGGGGGGGAAGGAGGTTTCGCTGGAAGAGCCAGAGGAGTGCCCCCTGGGCTAGCGTGTGTGGTGGTGACAACAGCCGGAATGCATTTGGAAATACTCTAGCATCAGCCGGTGCAGTATCGATTCTTCTCAGTTTAATACCGTATACGTCCCCTATCTTGGGACCTTAGATTTTATGGATTTTTCGACCACGGAAAACGGAAAAAGAGCTTGCTCTGGCCAGGGGAGTGTCTTTCCTACTGCAGCTAAGGGGACGTGTCCATGCGCTGCCTATCACAGGTCAGGAGGCAATTAAAAGAAGAAACAAAAAAAACATCAGTACAATATCTAATACGTCCCCTATCTGGGTAAATTGTTTGTAGAGAGGGCCTGTAGGTGGGGGGCAGGCTGGGGGGAAGGAGGTTTCGCTGGAAGAGCCAGAGGAGTGTCCCCTGGGCTAGCGTGTGTGGTGGTGACAACAGCCGGGTGTAGTTAGAATGACGACGCAGGACCCAAACTTAAAAATTTAGCATCAACCGGTACAGTCGTAAATTATGAGATTGATGAAGTGTGGTATGTCTTCTATGTATACTACTCAGTTTAATACCGTATATGGCAGCTATCCGGAAAAATTGTTTGTAGAGAGAGAGAGAAAGATAGGACAAAGAAGTAAATTGTTTGGAGAGAGGGCCTGTAGGTGGGGTGGCAGGCTGGGGGGAAGGAGGTTTCGCTGGAAGAGCCAGAGGAGTGCCCCCTGGGCTATCGTGTGTGGTGGTGATAATAGCCGGATGTAGTTAGAATGACGACGTAGGACCCCAAATTAAAAATTTAGCATCAACCGGTACAATTGTCAATTATGAGCTACATCAAGTGTGGCATGACTTTTAAATGGATATTGCATGTGGTCACGTACTCCCTGGAACCCCATAGTCACCCCTTCCCTGATGTGCTAGCCTAGAACATTCTCTGCCCTAATTCGCAAGAACTTTTGCTGTTTCCGTGTGCTGACAGTGGGGATTTACCAGTGTTGTCTGAGGAGGTGGTGGACAATGGCGAGACACAGGTGTCGGGGGGTGAGGTAGTTGTATGGGAAGCAAGTTACAGTGGGGACTCCTTGGGGGGGAATTTCTCAGGATGGGACAGATTCAACTTGGGTGGATCAGGCACAGGAACAGATGAATTTTTTGGGGGGTTTGTTTAACTTTTATTTAGCAAAAATAACCACAGAGATATTTATTCGTTATCTTCTCTGCGCAGTCTGGCTTAGGGGTTCGTCACTTTGATGGCGAGCTGTGCCGCTCTCTCCACAATGGTCTGTAGGTTCTTAGATGGAGACTTTGTCGGCGATTTCAGTACAGAAGGACTTGTTGCTCATCAACAGAACCTCGACCTCCTTGACATTGTGGACAAGGAATTTGCGGGTGGACTAGGAATTTGCGGAACCCTGTGGGCAGCATGTGTTTTGGTCTTCTACTTGCTACCGTATCCAATGTTGGGCGATATAGATACGCAAGTAATATTATTTTTCACACCTATCCCAAAAATAAAAATGTATGCTTTTTGCGCAAATAAAACTGGAAACTGGAACTGGAGAGAGGGCCTGTAGGTGGGGGGGGGCAGGCTGGGGGGAAGAAGGTTGAGCTGGAAAAGCCAGGGGAGTGCCCCCTGGGCTAGCGTGTGTGGTGGTGATAACAACCGGATGTAGTTAGAATGACGACGCAGGACCCCAACTTAAAAATTTAGCATCAACCGGTACAATTGTCAATTATGAGCTACATCAATTGTGGCATGACTTTTAAATGGATATTGCATGTGGTCACGTACTCCCTGGAACCCCATAGTCACCCCTTCCCTGATGTGCTAGCCCAGAACATTCTCTGCCCTAATTCGCAAGAACTTTTGCTGTTTCCGTTTGCTGACAGTGGGGATTTACCAGTGTTGTCTGAGGAGGTGGTGGACAATGGCGAAACACAGGTGTCGGGGGGTGAGGTAGTTGTATGGGAAGCAAGTTACAGTGGGGACTCCTTGGGGGGGAATTTCTCAGGATGGGACAGATTCAACTTGGGTGGATCAGCACAGGAACAGATGAATTTTTTGGGGGGTTTGTTTAACTTTTATTTAGCAAAAATAACCACAGAGATATTTATTCGTTATCTTCTCTGCGCAGTCTGGCTTAGGGGTTCGTCACTTTGACACTTTGATGGCGAGCTGTGCCGCTCTCTCCACAATGGTCTGTAGGTTCTTAGATGGAGACTTTGTCGGCGATTTCAGTACAGAAGGACTTGTTGCTCATCAACAGAACCTCGACCTCCTTGACATTGTGGACAAGGAATTTGCGGGTGGACTAGGAATTTGCTGAACCCTGTGGGCAGCATGTGTTTTGGTCTTCTACTTGCTACCGTATCCAATGTTGGGCGATATAGATACGCAAGTAATATTATTTTTCACACCTATCCCAAAAATAAAAATGTATGCTTTTTGCGCAAATAAAACTGGAAACTGGAACTGGAGAGAGGGCCTGTAGGTGGGGGGAAGAAGGTTGAGCTGGAAAAGCCAGGGGAGTGCCCCCTGGGCTAGCGTGTGTGGTGGTGATAACAACCGGATGTAGTTAGAATGACGACGCAGGACCCCAACTTAAAAATTTAGCATCAACCGGTACAATTGTCAATTATGAGCTACATCAATTGTGGCATGACTTTTAAATGGATATTGCATGTGGTCACGTACTCCCTGGAACCCCATAGTCACCCCTTCCCTGATGTGCTAGCCCAGAACATTCTCTGCCCTAATTCGCAAGAACTTTTGCTGTTTCCGTGTGCTGACAGTGGGGATTTACCAGTGTTGTCTGAGGAGGTGGTGGACAATGGCGAGACACAGGTGTCGGGGGGTGAGGTAGTTGTATGGGAAGCAAGTTACAGTGGGGACTCCTTGTGGGGGAATTTCTCAGGATAGGACAGATTCAACTTGGGTGGATCAGGCACAGGAACAGATGAATTTTTTGGGGGGTTTGTTTAACTTTTATTTAGCAAAAATAACCACAGAGATATTTATTCGTTATCTTCTCTGCGCAGTCTGGCCTAGGGGTTCGTCACTTTGATGGCGAGCTGTGCCGCTCTCTCCACAATGGTCTGTAGGTTCTTAGATGGAGACTTTGTCGGCGATTTCAGTACAGAAGGACTTGTTGCTCATCCACAGAACCTCGACCTCCTTGACATTGTGGACAAGGAATTTGCGGGTGGACCAGGAATTTGTGGAACCCTGTGGGCAGCATGTGTTTGGTCTTCTACTTGCTACCGTATCCAATGTTGGGCAATATAGATTCGCAAGTAATATTATTTTTCACACCTATCCCAAAAATAAAAATGTATGCAGTTTGCGCAAATAAAACTGGAAACTGGAATTGGAGAGAGGGCCTGTAGGTGGACCTCAGGAAAAATTGTTTGGAGAGAGGGCCTGTAGGTGGACCTCCGGAAAAATTGTTTGGAGAGAGGGCCTGTAGGTGGACCTCCGGAAAAATTGTTTGGACAGAGGGCCTGTAGGTGGACCTCCGGAGAAATTGTTTGGAGAGAGGGCCTGTAGGTGGAACTCCGGAAAAATTGTTTGGACAGAGGGCCTGTAGGTGGAACTCCGGAAAAATTGTTTGGAGAGAGGGCCTGTAGGTGGACCTCCGGAAAAATTGTTTGGACAGAGGGCCTGTAGGTGGAACTCCGTAAAAATTGTTTGGAGAGATGGCCTGTAGGTGGACCTCCGGAAAAATTGTTTGAAGAGAGGGCCTGTAGGTGGACCTCCGGAAAAATAGTTTAAAGAGAGGGCCTGTAGGTAGACCTCTGGAAAAATTTTTTGGAGAGAGGGCCTGTAGGTGGACCTCTGGAAAAATTGTTTGAATAGAGGGCCTGTAGGGGGCCCTCCTGAAAAATTGTGCTAAAAGAGTGCCAGTTGGACCTCTAAAAAATGGCGTTTTTTGGGTCAGCGTTAGGCAAAGACGATATGTAGGAGGAGGAGGAGTAGGAGGAGGAGTAGGAGGAGTAGTAGAGAAGAGGAATCTGATACATAAGTTATTTAAATCTTTAGCTGCTTTCCCCCGGAGGAGATTTGAATTCCGGTAAAATCCAAGCTTTGTTCATTTTAATAAGCGTCAGCCTGTCAGCGCTGTCAGTTGACAGGCGTGTACGCTTATTGGTGATGACGCCACCAGCTGCACTGAATACCCGCTCTGACAGCACGCTAGCGGCAGGGCAGGCCAGCACCTCCAAAGCGTACAGCGCCAGTTCAGGCCACGTGTCCAGCTTTGAAACCCAGTAGTTGTATGGAGCAGAGTGATCGCTACGGACGTTGGTATGGTCAGCTAGGTACTCCCTCACCATCTTTCTTTACAGCTCCCCCCTACTCTGCCTAGACTGGGGACAGGTGACAGTGTCTTGCTGGGGTGACATAAAACTGGCAAAGGCCTTGGAGAGCGTTCCCCTGCCAGTACTGGTCAAGCTGCCAGCTCGCCTCCTCTCCCCCGCTACTTGGCCCACAGAACCATGCCCTCTGCCGCTAGCGGCGTCAGATGGGAAGAATTGTTTCAGCTTGTGCACCAGGGCCTGTTGATATCTATTCACTCTCATACTCCTTTCCTCTGCAGGGATGAGAGTGGAAAGGTTCTGCTTGTACCGTGGGACCAGGAGAGTGAACACCCAGTAATCGGTGTTTGAAAGAAATTCTTCTAACGCGAGGGTCACGGGATAGGCAGCCTAACATGAAGTCTGCCATGTGCGCCAGAGTCCCAACACGTAAGAATTCCCTCTCCTCACTGGCCTGACTCTCCCATTTTCCTCCTCCTCTCCTCCAAGTCCTCCTCTTCAGCCCATACACGCTCAAGAGTTAAG